>BQNB010038667.1:19823-43168 GCA_026074375.1 Tanacetum coccineum | reverse complement strand
GAATATGATTTTGCACACCGAAAACTCGTTTTTAAGTCTTCTATTTATAGTGTCTGAAAAAGACTGGATACGCCGTATTGAGTAAGGTCAATACATTGTATAGGGTTTGATGAGGTGTCATTTTATACACATTTTCAGGGTCATTTAACCCCCTAAATTGTGCATTTATGCCCAAAATAGGTACTTAATCGTTCCTTTTTAGGTATTTAGCATTTGAAAGGCATTTGGAGGAAATACACGTGACTTGGGCTCATTTGGAGAAGAAACGGACAAGACTACGGACCTACACCAACATCTCTCAAGATTATGTTCTCAACGGCTGGAGATGGCGTCACAGATTACACGTGACGCCGTCACAACTCTTACCAAGACGACGTCACAAGAATCCATGACGGCGTCAGAATGCACGACCCAGCCCATTATCTAGAATATTATATTCATGACGGCGTCATGATTAAAACGCGACGCCGCCACAGCGATTTTCCTATATATACAAATCCGTTTTTAGGGTTTTAAGAATGTAACTTTATAGTAAAAGAAAGGGATGAACCCTAGTTCGTTTAGTAGCTGTTATGGACGATTTTAGGGCCTCAAAACCCTATTGTACTCTCTTTAATTCATGTTTTAATCAAGTAAGAGTATCTTAATCATTCAATATGTCGTGTTGTGTGATTCTTATCTGTTCTTGCTTTATCTTTAACATGCTTGGTTAAACCTTCTATTGTGTTTATTTATGATTGTATGAAACCTAGGATGTAGATCTTAGTGGTGTTACTTCTTGTGATGAATATGCATGTTAGGTCTTAGAAAACCAGCTTTTGTCTGTATCGCTGTTGATATGTCTAAGAAAGCATGATTGTATAGAAATGATACCATCGGGTAACAGTCTTCATACTACCTTTCCCCTTATATGGTTGATCCACTCTTACTTGTGCGTTGCCTTAACAGAATATTAAATAGATGGCAAGTTTCGTGTAATTCGTTTCTGACTTAGAATATTACATAGATCATTCACAAGGTGTGACAAAGCAACAACACTAGATAAGCAATCTAGTGGAGTAATTACTGATTAAATAAACATAATATTTGTATTATATAGTTATCACACCAGAAGCTTAGTTTTATTTATTTTAGTTAATTAGCTAAAAACCAACCAATCTCTCAAACATTTGATTTACCTGCTTTCCATAAAACATAAAAAATCCTTAGAATTCTGTTAGGCCGTGATCAAGCCTTCCTAACCTATTCCCCTATAGAACAATAACAACCCCCGAGTCTTGCCTATACTACACTGCAACGATTAGGTACTCTGCCTAGGGAGTTGTAAAACTTCGTGTTGAAGTCCTACGACGACCGCATCAAGTTTTTGGCGTCGTTACCGGGGAATAGTTAGGTTTTGATTATAGTTTAGCTTAGTTCTACTCGCTTGAATCCTTTCAAGTGAAGATTTAATTTTCGCATATTAGCTTTCTCGTAGTCTATCTTTTCTTTGTGTTATCTGTCTCGTAAATCTGTCACCATGACGCGTAGTACCGTTAAGAGGTTAACAAAACCTCTCGACGAACCCGAAAGAGAATTTCGAAGGCTTAGGAAAGTCGCCATGCGTTCACATCAAAACGAATCTCTTGCTATAGCCGGAAGAAACCTCTTTGATGATGAAGCATCCTCTTCCAACAACACTGGAGCCAAACTACCAAAGCCTCCTAAAACCTTACACGAACATTCTCGTCCTAATTCCTCCGGTTTCCAAAATCCAATCACCTTTCCAACTGAACAAACGGGAAGAATCATCGACTCACGCGACATCTGGTTGATTCAAAGCACACGCACATTCCAAGGATTGAGAAACGATGACCCTCTCCGTCATGTTAAGCACTACTTAAGTATCGTCGATAACATACAAGCTGACAGAGCAACAAGGGATACATCTAGGTTAAGATTCTTCCACTTTTCCCTCAAAGGAAAAGCGACATAATGGCTTGATAGAATACCCCCCACTCAAATCACGACGTGGGATCAGCTCTTCTGGTTGGACGTACCTCGACCCTTAGAGATTTAATCCTCCGATTCAAACAAGGGGACGACGAACCCATCAAAAGTGCATGGATCTGTTTCTAGGACTTAATCAAACAGGTTCCTCATTATGGGATACAAAAATGGCTTCTAGTTCAAATCTTTCATGGCAACATATCTCGGATTGACCTCATGAAGCTTGATCAATTCACCCAGTTCCGCTTCAGCTCTCTTATTGAAGAAGAAGGATGGAATCGAATAGAAGAATACGTCTAGTACCAAGATGACATGTGGGATGAACCATCACCATCTATGAATGTCTCTTCCATTTCAAAAGCAATGCAACCTACACTCAGGGGGCGTTTAAAAAGGGCCTGTAATCAAATTTATTTCCTCGAAACACCCACTCGAGAGGTTGGGCTTAAAAACCCCTACCTGATTTGCGATTACTGCGAAGGATCCTATGAGGCTGATGAATGTGAGCAGAATAACCCATCCGAGCAGGTATGCTTGTTTGGAGGAGACATCTACAATGATCCTTCCCTTTTAAAGTTCTATCAAAACGATGATACCTCACCATAGGGGAACAACAAATGTAAGGAAAAAGGAGAGGATGGCCCCGAATAGATTGTTAGAAGTAAGTTTGAAGACGAGCTCGCCAACTTCATGCTCGAAAAGAAGTCTCACGCAAAAGGGATAGGAGATATGCTTGTCCAACACCATAAGGAATTGCGTGAACAATACTCCTAAATTCTCTCAGCAATCAACAAAAGCGAAACTCCTGAACCTGAAACACCAACTTTCGCCATAACAACTAGATCAGGAATTAGCACACAAGACCCAACTTTTCCAGCCCCGCCACGACCAGCGACTGACAACTTCACCAAGGGGGAAACCGAAAAAGAAGGGCCTGAGGGCGCAGAACCAAGCATTATACAAGAACCCGCCCTTCGGCCATCCATCCTTTACCAAACTTCCAAGACATCCAATCTACCTTTTCCTTCCAGATTAAAGAAGTAGAAAAAGGATGACGAGGATGAGCGACTTCTCTCTAAGCAAATTCATAACAATCTGCCATTCCTTGAAGCTATGATTCACATGCCAAAGGGAGCCAAAGTTTTGAAAGATCTACTTTCGCATAAGGAGAAACTTAAGAAAGCGGCCTCCTCAGTCAAACTTAGTGAGGAGTGTTCCGCTATTATTCAAAGGAGTCTGCCCCAAAAGGAAAGAGACCCAGGAAGCTTCACACTGCCATGTCTCATCGGACCCCTGGCAGTAAAGAACGCCCTGGCTGATTTAAGGGCAAGTATAAATCTCATGCCACATTCTCTCTTCCGACGATTAGGGATTTCTAAACTCAAACCAACCAAAATGAATATTCAGCTGGCTGATTGGTCTATCAAATACCCTATTAGGGTCTGCGAGAATCTATTGGTAAAAGTAAGCAAATTCATCTTCCCGGTCGATTTCGTAGTTTTAGAGATGGACGAAGACGAGCTAGTCCCGATCATTTTGGGACGGCCCTTCCTCGCCACGGCAAGAGCTGTGATCGACGTACACGAGGGAAAATTAAGTTTAAGGGTCGGAAGTGAAACCATCACCTTTAACATCGGGAAATCTATGAAATCCAAACACTCCCGCGACGATTACCTATACTGCGCCGATCACACCGCTAAGCTAGTCCAGGAACAATGGGACGACACAGTAAATCATAACGGAAAATGGACTGAAGAAGAAGAAGAGGAAGATTCTAACAAAGCACTTGCTGTTTCTTTCTACCCGAGGACAGAGCCGGTGGAACCACTCGAATGGAAAGCCCTGTAGAATCGACTAAAACCATCAAGCATGGAACCACACAGACTTAAATTGAAGGAATTACCCAAACACCTTAAGTATGCTTTCCTCCAAGAAAACAACCAACTCCCAATGGTCATCTCCTTCGCATTGTCCACCGACAAAAAAACTAGACTCCTCGAGGTTCTTCGGAATCATAAAGGGGTGATCGCTTGGAGTATTGCGGACATTAAAGGGATCGACTCATCCTTCTGTACTCACAAAATCCTCATGGAAGACGAGTTCAAACCAAGTGTCCAACCTCAAAGACGAGTTAACCCCAACATCAAGGAGGTAGTAAAAAAGGAAGTCATAAAACTCCTTGACGCAGGGTTAATCTATCCCATCTCCAACAGTCCTTGGGTAAGCCCTGTCTAGGTTGTCCCAAAGAAAGGAGGAGTGACCGTAGTAAAGAATGAGAAGGATGAGCTCATCCCGCAACGGACAGTCACCGGATGGCGCGTATGTATCGACTATCATAAGTTGAACAATGCAACCTAGAAAGATCACTTTTCACTTCCGTTCATCGATCAGATGATCAAACGATTGGCTCGGCATGAATACTACTGATTCCTAGACGGGTTTTCTAGATACTTTCAAATCCCTATCGCCCTAGAAGATCAAGAGAAAACCATGTTTACCTGCCCTTATGGGACCTTTGCATACAAACAAATGCCCTTCGGATTATGCAATGCCCCAACCACTTTTCAACGCTGCATAACAGCAATATTCCATGAGCTAATTGAGGATATCATGGAAGTATTCATGGACGATTTCTTCGTCTTTGGTAGTTCTTTCGACCACTGCCTCAAAAACCTGGAGAAGATGCTAAAAAGGTGCGAGGAAACCAACCTTGTATTGAATTGGGAAAAATGCCACTTCATGGTAAAGGAAGGAATCATCCTCGGCCATAAGGTCTCAGGTTCTGGGATTGAGGTCGATAAAGCAAAAATCGAGGCAATTTCCAAACTACCATACCCGACGAATGTGAAAGCTATTCGAAACTTTCTAGGACACGCTGGTTTCTATAGAAGATTCATAAAAGATTTCTTACAAATCGCACGCCCAATGACCCAACTCCTAGTTAATGATGCACCATTCGACTTCTCCGAAGAATGCATCAAATCATTCGACACACTAAAGTGTGAACTGACACAGGCACCAATCATGATCAAACCAGATTGGTCATTACCATTTGAAATCATGTGCGACGCAAGTGATTATGCTGTCGGAGCAGTACTAGGACAAAGGATCGACAAACATTTCAAGCCCATACACTACGCCAGCAAAACAATGAACGAAGCACAAGAGAACTACATAACTACCGAAAAAGAGCTTCTGGCTGTTGTCTTTGCATTCAAAAAATTCCGTCAATACCTGGTCTTATCCAAGACCATCGTTTTCACGGATCATTCTGCCCTGCGATATATATTCATAAAAAAAGATGCAAAACCACGCCTAATTCGATGGATCTTGCTGCTTCAAGAATTCGATATCGAGATCCGTGATAAGAAAGGCGCTGAAAATCTAGCAGCTGATCATCTCTCCCGACTCGAGAACCCCGATCTTGGGATGCTAACCAGGGCTGAGATAAGAGACTTATTTCCTAAAGAGCGATTGATGGCAATCTCCGACAAGAATAACGAACCGTGGTATGCCGACTATGCTAACTATTTAGCTAGTCGAGTACTGCCCTTCTGATCCACCTGTCAAGAGAAACAAAAATTCTTCAGCGATTTGAGGCATTACTTTTGGGATGAGCCATTCCTATTCAAACAGTGTGCTGACCGAACCATATGAAGGTGCGTGGCCAGAGACGAGGCATCACAAATTCTTCGACAATGTCACAGCGAACCATCCGGAGGACATCATGGCATCGCCACCACCGTAAGAAAAGTCTTCAAGGCCGGGTTTTACTGGCCACATATCTTTCGCGATGCGCATAAGTTAGTCCAGGTTTGCGACGCATGTCAGCGAGCAGGAAACATTTCATCAAGGGACGAAACACCTCAGAAATACATCCATGTCTGCGAAATATTCGATGTGTGGGGGATTGATTTTATGGGACCTTTCCCCTCATCAAACAGAAATAAATATGTCGTGGTAGCTATTGACTACGTATCAAAGTGGGTAGAGGCTCAGGCCTTCCCCACCAATGATGCTCGAAACGTAGTAAACTTTCTCAAGAGACTATTCGCTCGATTTGGAATACCAAAGGCCCTTATTAGCGATAGGGGTACCAATTTCTGTAACCACCAAATGAAGAAAGCAATGAAAAGGTATGGAGTGGTTCACCGATTCTCAACCACATATCACCCTCAAACAAACGGACAAGTCGAGAACACTAACCGAGCAATAAAGCATATTCTCAAAAAAACCATCGGGAACAACAGGAAGGACTAGTCATACAAATTAGATGATGCATGATGGGCATTCCGGACAACATTTAAAACCCCTTTAGGAACGACCCCGTTTAGGATAATCTACGGCAAGGCATGCCATCTTCCTGTCGAATTGGAACATAAAGCATATTGGGCCATAAAAAACTACAACATGGACCTTACGAAAGCTGGGGAAAACCGATTCTTATAGATTAATGAGTTGGATGAAATGAGGCTCGACGCCTACGAATCATCCATCTCATATAAGGAAAGAACAAAAAGGTGGCACGATAAACGAATAAAATTGCCAACTAACTATGAAAAAGGCGATAAGGTACTTCTCTTTAATTCACGATTAAGACTATTCCCAGGGAAACTAAAGTCAAGATGGTACGGTCCATTTTCGGTAAGTAAAGACATGAAAAACGGAGCAATTGAGCTTTACGATGAAGAAGGAAGCGAATTTATCGTAAATAAACAACGGGTGAAGCCATATCAAAAGAACTTATTGGACACCAACAGAGACGATGATGTAACTCTTGAAGACCAAGGAGAAGTCACGTAAAAACGTGTGACTTCGAGTCTAGCTACAAGACTCATAAATAAAGAAAAGCGCTTTTTGGGAGGCAACCCAATATTTACTTTTATCGCATATTAGGAGTGTCTTGTGTGTTTTAATTCTTTATCGTTTGTTTTATTATGTTTGAATTAGTTTGTAATCATGCTTTGTTTGTTTGTAACTTCGTCTTATTGGTAATCAAAGGTATTTTGCACCAAAATAAATGTAGGGGAATTTATCTGGTTTTTAGAACCAAATTCAAACATGCAAAATAAATTGTTTAGATTAATTCGCATCAGTTTCAAGTCATATGATTGAATTGTCAAATCTTTGGTTTTATGCAGCCATTTGTACAGGAATTAACTTATGAAATCAAGTGCAGGAAATTTTTCATCAAAAACAAAAATTTCGTTTTCACAGAACATGGAGACGACGTCACGATTTACACGCGACACCGTCACCACGACACCTGTGACGGGGTCTGGATTTTCCTGATGGTGTCAAACGCCCAGGTCCAGAAAACTTAAAATTTTTAATTATTTTTGAAAATAAAACTTGCATAACATTTAAAATATGTATTCTTCTGTTATAAACCTGCAAAACCCATGAGATTAACAATTCTCTCATCCTATCTTTACTGATTTATTGAGTCAACCCTAATTTCATATTGTATATTTGTAAATCGCACATTTTATGCTTGGTATAGTTGTCTTTCTCTTTGATTACAGGTTATATTTAACGAGAAGAAGCTTGGAAGTTCTTAGGAAGTTTCATTGGATGATTCTTGGAGGACAATTTAACCAGTTATCGCATGTTTCTTCTCCATTATTAAGCAAACCAAGGGAGTACTAGTTTCTTTTACTTGTTTTCTTTTCCCTTTAATTCGTTTTTACGGGTACTTTTTAGAACATTGGGGACAATGTTCAACTTAAGTGTAAGGGGAAATAAGCCTTAGAAACTATTCTTTCATTTGCCATTTGCTTTGTCCTTAAAATGATGAGTAATATATCGAAACATAGCATAAAAGGTAATTTTTACCCAAATTTAAAATTTTTTATGACACATACTGACGAAAACCGAGTATTAATAGCGTCTCATGGATAGGAATTTATATGACTAGCACAATAACCCTCAGAATTCCACCCTAAAAATGTGAGGTTCGCCTTTAGATCTTTAGGAATTCGGGTATCTATTATTGATACCAAAGATAGTTTATACCTTTAGCCTTCTTGAGTTAAGGAGTGAGCCATCACATGTGTCTATTCCATCGTTACGGATGTGTACGTGTGGTCTTTGTCGCCTTTTCTGGAGCATTGAGATCGGTATTAAATTATATGAGTGTACCGGTTGTATATTAAATTCTAGAACTTGTTTTTGTAATGCATCCCGAGACCACATAGTAAGTATTAGGATTTGCTTGATAAGAGGCATTAGGATTAACCCATGTTTTAAACCTGTAATTGTTATGATGGTCACACCGATCATATAACTATCCCACACCCTTTCCATGCACTCATTTTTAGTGCAGGATACCCCTAGTACAACCCTCCGAGCCTATCCTTTTTCACGGTTCTCGTAATTTTCTGGTGGATTTCAGATTATTAATGAAGAACATTGTTAACCCTTAAACCAATCGTTACACCCAAATCGCCTTAGCTTACCTTGTATGTACTCACTTTTAGTACATTATTGTGTTTAACCCAAGTTAATTATTTGAGTACACGGTTACTAAGTCCTTATCCTTGTAAATACAGTTTTGGGACGATTGGGTCGCGGAAGAATGGGGAAGAAAAGTTAAATCAATACCCCCATACGTTTGTTAGATGATCTCTATGTTATTTTGATCCACCTTAAATCGGGTCATTAGTTAGATTGTAAATATCGAGCATTTAAAAGCTTAAGTGTAGGGGTACGTGTTATAAACCCCATGTTATGATGTATTATGTTATTCAAAAAAAATATAGAAAAGAAAAAGAAAGAGATTGATTTAGAGTTGTGCAAAGTTTGTATATCTTCGTCCGAGTCTTGGCTTAGTAACCAAACCAAAGTGTATTTGTGTCAATAATTAGCTAACCCTTCCACTTCAAATTTACCCAAAGCTACCCAAATGTATCCCATCCGTTTCCGTTTCCATTATATGTCATCTTACACCTACACCCCACAACCCTTGAAAAGACCTCTTAGATAGTAATGAATAATGCTTACGCCTAGCGGTGGAGGTTTGATCCTTTACCAAGCCTATGGTAATTAATATGACAGGTAATGAGTGTTGATTTTCTGTTTCCCCCTTATGTTATAATTTATTATACACCCGAGTGAAAAAGGGAATCCCAAACACTTATGTGAGGTGCTAGTATATACTTTCCGTGCTTTTAATTACAAGGTCTAGAAGGTTGTGTTGTAAAATACTTTTAAAGAGTAGGTAAAATGACCCTTATATTGCTATTGTCTAGGTAGAAAAGCCCATTTGCTTGAGGACAAGCAAATCCCAAGTGTAGGGGTATTTGATGAGGTGTCATTTATACACTTTTACGGGGTCGTTTAACCCCCTAAATCGTGCATTTATGCCCAAAATAGGTGCTTAATCATTCCTTTTCAGGTATTTAGCATTTGGAAGGCATTTGGAGGAAATACACGTGACTTGGGCTCATTTGGAGAAGAAACGGACAAGACTACGGACCTACACCAACATCTCTCAAGATCATGTTCTTAGCGGCTGGAGACGGCGTCACAGATTACACGTGACGCCGTCACAACTCTTACCAAGACGGTGTCACAAGAATCCACGACGGCGTCAGAATGCACGACCCAGCCCATTATCTAGAATATTCTATTCATGACGGCGTCACGATTAAAACGCGACGCCGTCACAGCGATTTTCCTATATATACAAATCCGTTTTTAGGGTTTTAAGTGTGTAACTTTAGAGTAAAAGAAAGGGACGAACCCTAGTTCGTTTAGCAGCTGTTAGGGACGATTTTAGGGCCTCAAAACCCTATTGTACTCTCTTTAATTCATGTTTTAATCAAGTAAGACTATCTTAATCATTCAATATGTCTTGTTGTGTGATTCTTATATGTTCTTGCTTTATCTTTAACATGCTTGGCTAAACCTTCTATTGTGTTTATTTATGATTGTATGAAACCTAGGATGTAGATCTTAGTGGTGTTGCTTCTTGTGATGAATATGCATGTTAGGTCTTAGAAAACCAGCTTTTGTTTGTATCGCTGTTGATATGTCTAGGAAAACATGATTGTGTAGAAAGGATATCATCGGGTAACAGTCTTCATACTACCTTTCCCCTTATATGGTTGATCCACTCTTAATATATTTTAAATGCATTTAATATACTCTTAGGGGCCTTGTAATAGTCTTCATACTACCTTACTTGTGCGTTGCCTTAACGGAATATTAAATAGACGGCGGGTTCGTGTAATTTGTTCATGACTTAGGAAATAATTACATAGATCATCACAAGTGTGACAAAGCAACAACACTAGGAGAAGCAATCTAGGGAGTAATACATGATTAAATAAACACAATCTTTTATTATATTGTTATCACCAGTAGCTTAGTTTATATTTAGTTTATTAGCTAAAACCAACCAAACCTCTCAAACATGTGATTTTACCTGCTTTCATAAAATATAAAAACACCAAAATAATATTCTCTCAACCCTTAGAATTCTGTTAGACCTTGATCTAGCCTTCCCAACCTATTCCCCGAGTGAACGATAACAACCCCCCGAGTCTTGCCTATACTACTACTACAACGATTAGGTTCTCTGCCTAGGGAGTTGTAAAACTTCTTGTTGAAGTCCTACGACGACCGCATCAATAAATTAGCTCCAAATACCACATGGACGTATACAAATGCCACTTGATAACTGAACCTTTTGGTACTAACTGAGAACGTATTCCCTTTATTTTTTTTCTTATCAGGTCATGTAGTACACTATTGCAATTTATTTATTTGTTTGTTGGTATACACATACCCCATTTTTTGTATATCCATTTCAGTTCTGCGCAGAAATTATAATATTTATCAAAATAGTGCAGATTTTTAAATACAAAATTTTCCAAACTTCGGACGGCTCTAAAACCTTCGTTTTTAAGAGTTACGGGACGATCCATATACCGAAACGATTGTCTCGACAAAAACTATTATAGTTAAAAGCTTAACTTAGCAAAATAATTTTTTTCGACTCCCTAACGCGCACTTCAAATTTTCTGCAGCAAATATACTTTTTGACACACCACGAAACTCCATCAAAACCCCACCAATACACCACAAACACATCAAAATCAACCTATTCCCTTCATCTAACAATTTTACCAACATCTTTACTTCCAAAAACACTAACCTAACACATAATCATATGGATTCCAACATAGAAAAATTATATAAATGTATATATATCAAAATATATATATATAAGAGGTCCAAAAATAATACAAAATCAAATGGAATGCAAGATAAAAATCGAAGATGGATCCCTCTTGGACCTTTGGCTGGTTCGAACACCACAAGCAACCCAAACAACCCAAAATCTTCTAAATCAACAACATGCACAATCTTTAACCCAAGTCTTGCAAAAACCCTAATTTAAGTATGAACCCTAACTTCTTGATTCTTGATTAACCTTGAAATTTGACGAATTAAACCTTTGGAGACACCTTAGAAAGCCTTGATAATCAACCTTAGATGCTTAAATTGGATCAAAAATCAAAAATGGTGAATTCTTATAGGTGTTGATGTTGTACCGTGGCTATGGAGGAGGAGGGATGGAAAATAAAAGTAAAAATGTTGTATGTGTTTCTTGTTTGTGTCGATATTTTCATTAATATATATATATAGTTACTTCACATTGGATCCATACTCTATATATATTTTTTTTATTAATAGTTGTGGGTAGAATTTAAATAAGGAGTGTTTGGTTTTAGTTTTGTAGGAGCTTAAAACAATTAAGGGGGTGCTTATTTTATTTTATCTGTTGTAAAATTGCTAAGTATTACTCACTCCGTCCCATATTAAATGTCCACAATAGAATCTTTTAAGTCTTCATTCATCAACTTTGACCATAAATATTTTTGTTTGTGTTATATAATATTGAACGAAAATTATACCAACGAAAAATATATTCAAAACTCTATTCATTCATATATCTTGCATCAAGTATCATATAACATAAGAAGAAATCATTAAGATCAAAGTTGAAGAAAAAAGACTTTGAAAAAGTCAAGTGGACACTTAATGTGGGACGGAGGGAGTATTACTTTTATATAAATAAAAATGGTAAGTGTAAAATAAAAGATGAGGTTTAAGTTCGAAACGGGTTTTTAGCAAGGTTCGACCAGGACGCGAAAGAAAATAAATTATACTAAAAATAAAATTTATAAAAGACTCGGGGTGAAATATAGAAATATTTGAACCATAACGGATACGAAGACGAGAAGTAAGATAAACGGCAGCTTAAGATTTTAATAAGGCGTAGGATTCACTAAATCGGGTAACGGTAAAAATAAAATTTTTACGTAAAGGTAAAATAAGAATAAAATAGGATTATATTATTTACCTAAATTTTACGAAATCTCACATCCGAAGCAGAGATGTCACATTTAATGAGGACTCTCTATATGGAGCTAAGGCTGCAACAGATTCTAGTAACTTAACGAAGCAAAATCAGAAGGATCAAGTGGTGTTGAAAGACTCTCCAGAGAACCTTGCAAATGATAGCATAGTTGTAAAGCATGGGTTGAGTTCAGAAATCACTCAGAGCCTAGGTGGGAGCTCAGATACGAGCGAGGGGTCCGTAAACAGTGGGAGCTTCGAGGATAATGGAAGATCAGATAAAGAAGAATCTGAAGATGAAGCATCCTCCGAGGAGGGAGGCCTCCGAGACTCCACAGGTACAAAGGTACAACAGTGAGTTCAGGGCTCCGATAAAGTACTCTCCATCAACAAACTATTTGCTACTGACAGAGAATGGTGAACCAGAGTATTATTCAGAAGCCTTCAGTAGAAAGGAATCCGTACAGTAGAAGAATGTTATTAATGAAGAGATTGTTTCACTTAAAAAGAACTAGACTTGGTCCTTAGTCAGATTACTAACAGGAAAGAAGGCATTATAGAAAAAGTGGGTGTTTAGGGTTAAAGAAAAGCAGGATGGCAGTAAAAGATACAAGGCTCGATTGGTAGTTAAAGGTTTTCAACAGAAACGAGGGGTAGACTACAATGAGATCTTCTCTCCAGTTGTGAAGATGACTAAAATCAGGTTAGTATTGAGTAGTGTAGCCTCAGAGAACTTTCATCTAGAGCAATTAGATGTCAAGATAGCCTTCTTACATGATGACCTTGAAGAAGACATCTACACGGCACAACCAGAGGGTTTTCAGTCAGCTAAGAAAGAAGAAAACCTCGTATGCAAGTTGAAGAAAAGTTTGAACAGATTAAAGCAAGCACCGAGATAATGGTACTTGAAGTTTGACATTTTATGCAGAGGGCATGGTACAAGAGATGTGCTATGGACCATTGTTGCTACTTGAAGAAAGTTGGTTCGTCCTCTATTATATTACTATTACATGTTGATAACATGTTGGCAGCAGGCTTCGACATGGCAAAGATCAAGAAGCTCATGAGGTAGTTGTCTCAAGAATTCGAGATGAAGGATTTAGGCTCTGCAAAGCAGATTCTAGGCATGAGTATCATCAGAGATAAAAACGAAAGGTACTCTAACGCTATCCCAGGAGAAATACATAGGGAAGATATTAGAGAAGTTTAATAAAGACGCAAAAGCTAGATGTCAGCCTTTGGGAGACAATTTTAAGCTCAGTAAGAAACAAGCACCTAAGACGGAGGCTTTTAGATGAAGAATGGCTAAGGTTTCTTATGCTTCAGCAGTTGGCAGTGTGATGTACGCTATGGTGTGTACAAGGCCAGATATAGCTCATGCAGTGGGAGTTGTTAGCAGATTCATGTCTAACCTAGGAGGGGAGCATTGGGAAGCTGTCAAGTGGCCGCTACGCCACCTGAAAGGTACTTCGAAAGCTACTCTCTTTTCAGCAAAAAATAGGTTGTCTTAGAAGGATTCTCCGATTCAGACTATGGAGGTTGCTTAGATTCGGGCAAGAGTACTATGATTATGTTTTCACAGTGGATGGTACAGCAGTTAGTTGAATGTCTAGAGTTCATGAGTGTGCCACTATGTCAACTACCGAAGCCGAGTATATGGCTATTGCAGAGGTTGGCAAAGAGATAGTTTGGCTGAAGAATTTTCTTAAAGAGTTAGACAGATCCCAAATAGAGTGTGTTTTATTTTGTAATAACCATAGTGCTATTCATCTCACAAATAATCCAGTGTTTCATGGTCGAACGGAGCACATCAAGATAAGATATCACTACATCCGAGAACTGGTGAGTGAAGAGACGTTATCTTTGAAGAAAATTCTTAGAGCAAAGAACCCTGCAGATATGCTCACCAAGGTAGTGACAACAGAGAAGTTGAAGCTTTACGCAGCTTCAACTGGTCTCCGAGATAACTGATGAACGGAGGATGGTGTCTTACCACAGAGAAAGAGGTTATTCCAGTTTGATGATGTTAGTCATGATACCTTGTATCGAAAGTCTCTTAGCCATGCGTTTGGTTAGTGCAGCGTGTTCCATATGTTCTGCGATACAGGTTAGAGCAATAACATTGTTGAAGGGAAGATGGTTTGAAGTTTATAGAAATTACTTTAGACGGAAAGCAGTGAAGTGATCAGCCTCCAAGTGAGAGATTGTTGAGTTGTGAAGACTGATCTAGGCTCCGAGCAGAAGGCTCCGATGTTAATCTGACGAAGCGTACCAGAGGTAGGACTCTACTTACGCAGAAGCTCCTTAGGATCCTACTCTTAAGTAGAGTAGAAGAAGATTGACATAGGCTCTGAAAATAGGCTCCGAGCGGAGGCTCCGACAGGCGGTCAGAGGCTTCCTCCCTACTGGGCAAAAACTCCTGGAAGATGGGCTATGCCCATATGTAGTTTGCCTGGGCTTTAAGATGCGACGTAGGGAGCAAGTTAGGATTAAGATTTCACACTTAGAAATACCCTCTCATTTTAACTGTAAATTGTATCTCTTGTGTGTGTGCGTACCACAATAATAAAATCTCTTTGGTTTGACCCCGTGAACTGCTACGACTTCGCTAGTCGTGATATCTTGTGTCGATTACATTCCGCAATTACTTTCCGTTAGCTTTGTTTGTGTCCTTTATTTGTTCAAGCGATGTGTGCACGTGCGATATACCCTAACACATACCATTTTCAAAATATCCCAAACTCGAACTTGCAATCAATTGAATAGAAATGGAAGATCGTAAGGATAAATGAGAATCTAGTCTTTTTGGGTTCAAGCGTAAAAAGAGATAATGCCCAATGTAAGCTTGAAGTATTATATTTGAGAATATTTCCACTTTTCACTTTTTTTTAAAGTGGGTCCCATAACTTTGCCATCAATTGAAAATAAAATCTTATGAAAATCAATAATGAGATTGTGCACATTAAATTAAAGATATATGGTACCAGGATTGTTACCTTTTTGAATCATTGCAAACTTTTAGCCTGAGTTGCACTTGATGTTGCTCAAATTGGTGTATCATGAGATATTTATGTGATACTTTATGGAAACAACTGCCAATTCATTGACGAATCTATATGTTTTTGGGTAATTAGGCGCAATTGTAGTCTAAAATGGGCCAAAACTCGGTTGGTTGATTTGTAATATTTTCATCTTTTTCTTTACTGTGAAAAAAAGAAGTTAATATAAATGGAATAGTTATTCTTAAGTAAACAAAACGGTCAAAATAACAATTGAAGAGCTTATAACCATTTGAAAACACACTGACCGTTATAACCCGTTTTACTTGTAGCTAAGGCCAGCCGGAGTGGGCGTGAGCCTCACCCGGTGAGAGGCCACCTCACTCATGACCAAATTCCAAACACACCAATTCACTTGTGAGTTTGGTTTAGGGGTGAAAACGAGCCGAGACGAGCGCGAGTCTGTCAGAGCTCGAATTCGGCTCGTTTATATATATAGAGCTCGGGCTCGAGCCTCATATTTTGAGCTCGAGCTCGTGAAAATTTTGACAAGCTCGAGCTCGGCTCGGGCTCGAGTAATTTATATGATGCTTTGAAGAAAACAAAGTTCAAATGAAGCTCGGCTCGTTAATCACGCTAGGCTTGAGCTCGTTTACTTATTTTAGGCTCGTTTATACATGGTTATACGTATAGACAATATGTGTACGTATATATTTCTAGGGCTCGTTATGCTCGCTAGCCTACTCAATCTTTTTGTATAGAGCTTGGGCTCGAGCTCGTTTATTAAATGAGCTCAAACTTAGGCTCGAGCTCGGGCTCGATCTCGTGTAGGCTCGGCTCGTTCGAGCTTTTTACCGATCCGATCCCGAGGTTTTCACGAGCGGCTTGGCTCGTTTCCAGCCCTAGTTTGGTTTGAAAATGAAATGAATGGTGACTCGGTTACCATTGGTGAGGGTTGAATAAATGTGAGCCCCTTTTGTGTTTTAATGTTTTTTATTTTGTTTGTTAGTGTGTGTGAAGTATTTAGTGAGGTATATTTGTATAAAGTGAGTATTTTAATGTAAGGTGAGAAGAAGGTGACCACTACGGGTGAAATGTGAAAGGGAGTGAAGAGGATATTGAGAGGGAAAAACAAAGCTGAAAGTGACGCTGATGTGATGTGAGCCTTATCACACTTCCACCGGCCATAAGCTCTTAAATTTCATCTAGTTGAAAGTTAAAGAGCAATACGTTTAGTTTTGAGTAAAAATACCATAAAAAACACATCCATCGATTGATATTAGGGTAAATATACAAAGAAGTTTGAGTTTAAAAAACCTTCTTTTAGAGTTCAACATCTGCTACTAAAAGAAAAACTAAATACGTTCTAGTTAACGTATCATGACGTTTTTATGTTTTTTGTCTTGTGACGATTGCATGCTATTTTGTTTATTTATGAATCAGTAAATCATGGTGATCAACTTGTCACATTTTAGTATGGATATCTTAGATATTTGAATACTTGTAATGTTTATGGGTCTAAAAAATTCGTGTCACGAAGTTGGTAAAAAGAGTCATCTAACAATATCTTCATATTTTTTTTTTTTTTTTTGAAAAGAACTCCCTCCATACTCAACTTTCTTTTTGAAACTCGCCTCTTTCAGTTGGGTTGGGTAAAAGAAAGGGTTGGTTTGGTTAAAAGAGATCACCAAATTATAGCCGGTGACTCACGTGTTGCGATGACGGGTATCACGCAATTTAGTTTATTTGCGATCAAATGTTTTACGAAAAATAGTAACGATATCAAAATGCAACAACAAAATAGGTATCATCTTACAAAAAACATATATATTAAATTTAAAATAAAAACGTCATTGGCTTTCGAACTCTTGCTTGAGTTATCCTCTTTCAACTCTTATGATGAGTGGCTTAATTGGCTTTCAAACTCTCGCTTATCTAAACTCCATGAAGGGACTTCTGAAGGTACTTTGTCATGTGACATGGGGGTTATTTTGGCGTTTTCAGGATCCAATGCTTATTTGGATCTCGTCAATTATGGAGAGAGCTTATTTTCGATGATATTGTCCAAATTATGTCTTTTTTATGGATCTCGGTTGAGGCTATTGGATTCAAAATCCTTAATTCCTTAATTTGTTAATCTTTTCTAGCTACTTGGTAGTTCTAATAAAAATCATTGTTAAAAAAAACCGTCAATCATTATATTGTGAGCAGTAATGCCACACATATGTCAAACATTGTATATGCATAATGATTACAGAGTAGTGATTTCACAAGTGTTACATTCAATCGACAATATCTTTTACTACATCTTCGGACAGCTTTCGTAATTGTTATTGCGGTGTTGATGTGTCAGGTGACCTGGGCCGAACCTTTTGAGGATGTTTCCTATTATCGTAGTTCCGTTTAATGTACCTCACAGCCAATTCCATAGCTAGAAAAACCAAAACGAAATTGAACATTTTAACAAGTTGATAACAAGTCTAGTTCTAGGGTCCAAGACAAGAACATTTATCTAACAGATTTATTACGAATTAACCACTCTTTCGGATCACTTTTCTATCCAGTAAGTCTAGCTTACCTATTCTACATGAAGAAAGAAACATATACTCAAAGAATGGCAATAATGAATCTATACTCATCAAAGGATAAGAACATCTGTTTTGTCATTCGTAAAAAAGTGTGTTATGTTTATACCCTTTCTTGTGCTGAGCGATTGTTTCCATATTAATTATGTACTTTAGTATGACGACAAACGTCTCATGTTCTAATGTTGCACCTAACGATTTGTTAAAAATACTTTATCGTCATATAATTAATAAACACATACGAAAAATCCTACACGGAGTATAAGAGTAGGTATATAATATCTTTTTATTGTACGCTGAACATTATAATCCTACTATTGATCAAGTGTCTCGAATAATTTTATAATTATTAGCGAGATTATTACGACGTTTGTAAAAAAAATCACATAATAAAATAAAGTTCATCCATTTCAAGTAAGTGTAAGTTAAAGTTTAACTAAATTCTTGTTATTTACTCCTAAATGTCTTCGACTCCTAAACTACCGGTAAAGCAAAGCATTAGCTCTACTTTACAAAATATCTTATTTTTCTCACATTTATCAAGATATTTCTTTCTCCTCGATAGCTATCATCCATATGCCAACTTGGCAACTTGACTATAACCATCAATTATGTATCTCTTCGTTAGAGAACCGTTGTTGTAAACTTGGGTTTTTAATTTGGCTTACATATGCTTGTCTTTTAGGTTGTTCATGGTTTATACCATGAGTACGAGTTTGGACTCGTGTTCGCGATCAAACTAGACATGTACCATCAGTCGATCTCTAGCTCGGGCGTTTGTGGCTCGGGCGAAGGAACTTTTTACTTGGAATCCGAGTTTTCTTGAACCTAAGGAGTCTGTTTATACTCGGATGACGAACAAAGCATGGCGCTAAATTCTTTTGATGGGGGCGCCGAATAGTGATGTCGAGTCAGATGATGAATGTACTGTGGATGGGTGTTTCCGAGACAATTTTCAGTGATTATGTGGATGATGTAAGTTGATGGTCATGGTAAGGGAGAACGGACAAACATTCAATCAGAGGATCCGTTTGGTTTTTATGTTTTATTGATAAAACTTTCCGCTAAAGGCGTTTCGTGTTGTGAGTACCTCTTTATAGCATCCTCCTGGTTTTACCCCTATATTCTGTGACGCACGCTAATGTTGGTTGATATTGTGAAGATGGTCCTACTAGGAGAGAGACAGGGTGACGAATATGCCTAGGGTAGATTGCTAAGGTTTTGGGACCATTCACAGGGGGTTCCATGCTTCCTCTAATGGAGAATCAGTTTCATTCCTTTTCAATAAAGTCATATCGGTGGCTTATTCTTGACATTTTTGGATGACCATGGTTCGGGTTGGACATTCTTTGGTTATAATTTGGATGGGTGTTTGAAAGATATGGAACGCATTATTGGCTCACAAGGAGATGTAGATGTTTTTAAAGGAATATTCTTTCTCTAATTTCAAGGGTCTTGGGCACCAAGACGAAAAGGATGTGGGTTAAGGAGTAAATTGTTAAGCATAGGATCAATGTTTTTAGCGTTGGCAAAGGCAAGATGGATGGTATTTCTCATATGGACGTAAAGTCCCTATGGGGAAATTCATACATTTGGTTTTGTTGCAGTGAATCATTTAGGGAATTCTGGTTGGTATTCTTGTATTGGGTGGCTTCTATCTTCAGAAAGATGGCGGCTATTTTTCTTGATAATTTTATAGCTATTTACGGCACATGGTTACCTCGTAATGTCAAGATTCTTTTGGTGGCGGTTTACGCTCCTCAACAGCCTAGGAGCAAAAGGGCTCTTTGGGATTTTTTATCTAATCTTGTACGGAGATGGAACGGCGAAGCTATTATAATGGGTGACTTTAATGACGTGTCGGACTATGGGATGAAAAGACTGGTTCGTCTTTCATTGTTTCTAGTGCACGGTGTTTTTGATCGTTTATTGTGTCCTTTGGTCTTGTGGATGTCAAGTTGGAAGGGTACTCGTTTACTTGGTCGCATCCCTCAGCCTCCAAAATGAGTAAATTAGATCGCTTTCTTGTTACGGAAGGTATTATCTCGCTTTATCCGTTTATTTCAGCTTTGTGTCTTGACCGTCACTTGTCCGATCATCGTTCCTTATTCTTGTTGAGGGAGATTTGTCTGGATTTTGGTCCGACTTCCGTTTCGGGTTCTATCAATCTTGGTTAAGGATGGCGGGTTTTGAATTCGATGGTGGGCATGCTGTGGTTGTCTTTTCCGCATGCTGATTTCCAAGGCTTGGTTAGTTCAAGAAAAAATTGCAACGTCCTTAAGTCTATTATTTCGTTTATGGGATTTAAGATAAAAAGTTTTCATCTTCATACGCAAAGAATTCCCTACAGAAGGGATTTGATCTTATTGATAAAGATTGGAAAGGGATAAAAACGTTTCTTGATGACATCTTCTCATAGGATGGATTAAAACCGACAGGCTGCAAGATATTAAAACTTTTGGAGGTTAAGGTTCTGGTTCAAAAACTCTTAAATCAAATGGGCTATCGAAGGAGATGAGAATTCTAAATTCTTTCATGGTATTATTAATAAGAAAAGGTCTCAGTTGTTGATTCGTGGTGTTTTCGTTGAGGGCACTTGGTGTACTGATCCGAGTATTGTGAAGAAGGCATTTAAGAATCACTTTGAAGTTTCCGATTTCAGCAACCGTGTCTGATCGTCTCAACTTATTGCTCCTTTTCTAATTCGGTTACTTCGGATCAAGGTGGATGAGTGGATTAGGGCAAGTATCGAGGGACGAAAATACGTAGGGCTTGGAATGTTGGCGAGAATAAGTCTCCTGGCCCCGATGGTTATACGTTTGAATTTTTTAGAAAGTATTGGAGTCTTGTCGGAGCGGATTTTTGCGATGCGGTCGACTATTTTTTTAAGTCTGGTACGTTTCCAAGGGGGTGTAAACTCGTCTTTCATCGCCTTAATTCCTAAGTTAATGATGCTAAGTTCCGTTAATGGATTTTCGGCCTATCAGTTTGATGGATGCGTTATTAAGGTGATCACTGTAAAGTCTTAGCTAGACGTTTGGCTACTGTTATATGCCGATTTATTTCCGAGAACTCAATCGGCCTTTGTTGCTAATAGACAAATATTGGACGGTCCTTTTATCTTAAATGAGATGTTAAACTGGTGTAAGAGAAAAAAGAAGCAAGCTATGTTTTTTAAGGTTGATTTTGCTAAGGCGTATGATTTCGGTTCGGTGGGATTATCTCTGGATTATTCTTCATTGGTTTGGGTTTTGGGCGAATTGGTGTAGGTGGATCCGTGGTACTTTTACTTCCTCCATGGCTTCCATATTGGTTAATGGTAGCCCAACGTCCGAGTTCCCTTTTTGTTGTGGGTTGAAACAAGGTGATCCGTTGGCCCCTTATCTTTTCATTCTTATTATGGAGTCGTTACATATCTCTTTCTCCCGTGTTGTTGATGATGGGCTGTTTAAAGGTTTTCAATTGCATGGCTCGGTTAATATTTCTCATCTTTTTTATGCTGACGATGCCATGTTCATTGGAGAGTGGTCCGAACAGAACTTCAATAATATGTTTAAAGTACTTAATTGCTTCCATCTTGCGTGGGTCTTAAGATAACATTGCTAAGAGCCAAGTCCTTGGGTATCGGGGTTTCTACAATTTGTTGTGTGCAGCGCGACGAAATAGGATCGGTGTGCTATTTTGAAGACTCCATTTTTCGTTTTATCTTGTGTGTCGGATAGGGGAGTGTAGGTCTCGGAGTCGCTTTTGGGTTGGCTTGTGTGAACAAAACTCCTAGCCCGGTTTCTAAATGGAAGGTTTTTTAAAAACCCTTTCCATAAGGCGGCAGATTGACCTTTTTAATATCCGTTCTTGGGGCTCTCCAATTTAGTATATGTCAATCTTTAGGTTCCCAAAAGGGTGTTGATGACTATGGAATCTATCTGATAGTTAAGTTCTTTCACGTGTTGATTCTTCGGATAGAAAAGATTTCGTGGGTAGCTTGGGAAAATGTCTTAGCGTCCAAAACTGATACGGTGGTTTGGTGTTTTTTTCCAATTCTGTCTCAAGTTTCTTCGCGTTGGTATCGTGCTCTTTTGTTGATGTGGGTTGTGGCGCTTATTTTGGGCGATGGCTCTTTATGGTGAAAGTTATTCAAGCGATTTATGGCTCAAAGTTTGATCTTCATGTGATCCGATCAACCCTCGAATTTGGGTGCTCTTTTTACGTTGAAGTAAAATCTTGAAAGATTAGGGTTTTTGATTTTTCTTCGGCTTGTAAGAAGCGGATTGGGACGGTCTTTTGTACTGTTTTTGAGTAAGATATTATGGTTTGCTTGATGCCCCTCTTTGGTTCAGTTTCCGGTTGTTTGCTTTCGTATTGGTTAAGGAGATTGGGTGGCTAATAAAATGAGAGGCCAATCAGGCTGTGACACACAGCCTGTGTCCCCACCTTAACATGTGCCCCTGGGGCACATGTTAGAAAAACCCTTCTTACAAATCAATTATTCAAATGCATCAATCAAATCTTTAGGTCTAATTTTAGGCATAGATTCTAGGCATACAAATCATTTTTCTATTTAACAAATGTAATGAGAATATTTTTTTTCTTTAGATTTTGTAATCTTCTTTATGTAGACTTGGGTAAAATTCATTCCCATTAAAGTTAATGTTTTTTCTTGGCGTGCTCGTCGTGATAGGTTACCTACTAGAGTCAATCTTAGCCGTAGAGGTGTTTTGTTGGATTCCCATCTGTGTCCTCTTTGTAATGCTGCTATGGAGGATGTTCAGCATGTTTTCTTTCGATGTGACGTGGCTCGGGTTGTTCTTCGTAAAATTTGTCGTTGGTGGGATTTGGATTGGCAGGAGATTTGTTCTTTCTCGGATTGGGATGCTTGGTTCTTATCCTTTCGACTTTCTTCCCGTCTCAAGTCTATTTTAGAAGGTGTTTTTTATGTTGCTTGGTGGCGGATTTGGAGGCTTCGAAATCAGTTGGTCTTTGACGCTTCGCCTCCTAATCGTTCGACGATTTTTGATGACATTGTTTCTTGGTCCTTTTTATGGTGTTCTAGTAGATGTAATAGGGTTTTTTCTTGGGAGTATTGGTTAAAAAACCCCTATCTTATTTCTTTGTAATGTCTTTCTAGCTCCTTGCTAGTTTTTTTTAATAAAGTTGCCGTTCAAAAAAAAGACTTTGTAATGCAATATTTCAAAGGACTTGATATATTATTGAAAGGATTGATCGCAATCAAACGTCAAGTTCAGGATGAGGTCAAAGATTTTGCTTTATTGATCACTCTTATCCAATGTTTTGAAAACCGGGTCTCTAATCGACCCGGTCGAGTCACCGGGTCACCGGGTTACCGGTTCAACCGGTTGGCCCGCCGGGTCAACCCGGTTTTAAAAAAAAAATAAAAAATAATAAT
>BQNB010038667.1:0-19141 GCA_026074375.1 Tanacetum coccineum | reverse complement strand
AGGATCGATGATTTATTCGACCAACTTTAAGGTTCGAGTGTTTACTCAAAAATTGACTTAAGATTAGGCTATCACCAACTGAGAGTCAAGGATAAAGATATTTCCAAGACTGCTTTCAAAATGCGGTACGGACACTATGAATTCCAAGTAATGTCATTTGGTTTAACTAACGCGCCTGCTGTGTTCATGGATATCATGAACCGTATGTGTAAACCATACTTGGATAAATTTGTGATAGTGTTCATTGATGATATTCTTATCTACTTCGGTAACAAAGAAGAACACGAAGATCACCTGAGAATAATCCTGGAATTATTCAAAAAGGAGAAATTGTATGCCAAGTTCTTCAAATGTTATTTCTGGATTAGTATCATGCAGTTTCTTGGGCACGTAATTGGCAGCTGATGAATTCACGTTGACCCCGCCAAGATTAAAGCATTTAAGGATTGGGCATCTCCTACCGCACCCACAGAAGTACGCTAATTCTTAGAACTCGTCGGCTACTATCGGAGATTTATCAAAGGTTTTTCAAAGATTGCAAAGTCTTTGACTGAATTAACCCAGAAAAACAAGAAGTATATCTGGGGAGAAAGAGGGGGGGGGGAGAGGGGGGGGGGGAGGGGGGGAGAGGGGGGGGGGGGGGGGGGCGAGGTGGGGGGAAAAACCATGATTCAGCACCTACCATACTTGCGTTATTTTTTTAAATTTTTTTCCTAAATAACAAATAATTATGTGAAGCTTCTGACTTTAGATTTACAGAAGGATTAATCAATGAACTTTGTCGTATTTACTGTGAGGGCATCTCAACAATCAATGGTTCTTGGGATAGCCGTGTTAAGATGCAAAGAAAAATAAGTTATTGCATATGCTTTCTCGACAACTAAAGCCTCATGAAGCGAAACCTATAACTCACACGACCTCTGAATTAGGAGTTGTGTGGTAGTGTTTCGTCTTTCCTTAAAATTATGGGGGAGACACATTTCTTGTATAGGCTTATAAGTGTAACTGTGTTCATTGTAATAAAAGTTCTTTTGCATATCTTGATAGAGAAAGGAGTTTGATACATGAGACTAACGCCGACTTTATGTGTTTATATAGATTGCTCGAGATTATAGATTGTGAGTTTCGTACCATCCTGGAAGGCAAATGTTGTAGCAGATGCCTTATAAGTCCTCGTAGCAAAACAGATTTAGGAAGGAAATCAAACTCACTCCGAGTTATATCTTTCAAGTTATGAGCATTAGTCATGGACCCCTTCACCCAACATAAAAATTACCGATCTCAAATCCTCGAATATCCCATATCTGAGGCAGGCAATCAAAGAAAAAAGAGAATGACTCGAAGCTCGAGAGAGACTGGAGAAGGACGAGGGAGACTGTCGTATAGCGAGCGTGAGAACCTACGAGGGAATGGAAAACAAAGCATTTAAAATTACGGCTGATGGAACTCCTGATTGTATCACTGGGAATCGAAGTTAGGTTATCACTCTTTGGTACATTTTTAAGGGATCCGCTTAATCATGCATATGTATCCCTAAATCATAAATATGCCATTCACCCCATGAAGATTCTGACCAAGATGTATCAGGATCTATAGAACTCTATTTGGTGGCTCAACAAGAAAGGAAAATCAATCGGCTGACAATATGTAGCAAGTGTTTGAGATTGCTCTAGAGTTTAAAGCAGGGTAAAGGAAAGAATGTCAAGAAGCCATACGCTTTACTTGATACAACCAGGAGATTCCTTCAGGAAATAGGAAATACTAAACAATAGACTTCGTTACAAAAACTACCTCAAAACATCAAGCCGGGTACATAAACACAATTTGAGGTCTTTTGTAAACCGCTCCTTACAAATAGCACTTTTATCCCCACAGTAGAGAGCACAGATTAGTTTGGAATCCCTTTATCAAGGGATAATATATATAAAGGAGATGTGTATCACGGCCAGGTGGTTTGTAACTGATAACCATATAGCGATAATGACAAGTTTACATTACACATCCAGTTATTTCCTCTAGGCATGTCTCAACAATGCAGTAGGTGCGTTGTGGAACTCAATTAGGCCCCCCCCCCCCCCTTCCAGGTCATGACTATTAGAATATACCCCCTTCAGCATGTCTATGGATTCTAAAATATAAGTTCGGTAAAGTAACAACTCCATATAAAAATAAAATGAAGTCCATACCTAACAACTTTAGGAAGACATGAGCTTCCCAAACGATAAAAACCCCTGTTTGTCTACATAATAATTGATCTAATTCAAGGAAGAAAAAAAAAAAAAAAACAAAAAAAACAAATATGAAAACAAAAAGTAGGAGGGACGAGACACTTTACCACTTGGTTAGGGAATTTTCTTATAATAACTGTTATCTGCCCAAGTATTAAGGCAGCACCCATTCGAGGCACTTTATGGCTCGAACAGCCACATCACAAAAACCAAATACCGTCTGTTGGGCCGAGAGATGGAGAATGTTCAATCTCATCAGACCAGAGATAATCCCTGAAACCACCAAATAAGTAGTGTAAATTTGACAACTACTTGCAAGCTTGAACGTGAGACTCGGCAAAAGGTTATGCCATATAGGAGGAAAGGGGGGGAAGGGGGGGGGTAAGGGGCGGAAAGCCTGTAGGTAGATATGCACCTAGTTGGAGACCTTGGGTTGGGGTAAAGTGTCACCTTGGAAATGGTTTTATCGTCCGCATTCGGGAAAGGATAAGCTTAGGAAAGCTTAAACCCCGGGTACATTGGACAATTTTTCTTAAGATCCTTAAAAAAGGGTCGGCCCCGCCCCAGGGGCAATTTACACACTTGAGCTTCCTGAAGAACTCAGTAATGTCTATAGTACTTCCACATTTCTAATCTAAATGATGCCTATCGACGAATCCTCGTCATTCCACTGAAAGAGCTTCGTCTTGCATGACAAAACCTTAAATTTTGTGGACAAGTACAATCACAAATATAAAGTATAATGGATTATGAAGTCAAGCAAACTAAGACAAAGTAGTCTCTGTATGACCCTGATAGTCAACAGCATCTGATGGACCTCTAAAAAGTGGGACCATTTTTGTACACATGAGGATTATGGTAGTAGATTATTGCGGGCCATTGGTGAAAACTGAGAGGGATTTCCTTCATCTCGCCTCCAGCTTCGTTACGATTGCTAGGGTCGGTGTTTTTTGGTAAGGGTGGTGAGACAGTGTATAACATCTCACCAAAAGAGGCTTAAGGGTTAGGGGCCATCATAGTATTAGTGAATGTCAGATCCTGGTGTGCTATAAGAGTTTTATGTGGGGGGGGGTGTGTGGTAAACGTAAACTGAGTTGGTTTCAGGTTAGGAGTGGGACCTTTTAGGGGATCGTGCTGTCATCGATTGGTCATTAGGAACATTTTTTTGTGACTGGGCTCTGTAATGATTTACGGTGGGAGTGTTGAATATTCTTTTGTGGGTTGGTTCGTTGGGTTTGTCATAGGGGGGTTCAAGATTTAGGGACAATGTGGGGTATATCGGTGGGGTGAGTTGCCAGTGGGGGGGTTAGGAAATCATGGATGTTTCTTGGGTGGTTGTTTAATCTGACGAGGTGTAGGGTGATGGGGGTGTTACTCATTAATCAATGAGTTAGTATGGGTTTGGGGCTGGTAATTGCCCTTTTGTGTTATCAATAGTGTTGGCGGGGGCTAGTTTAAATTGGGGGTCTTGTGCAGTTGTGAGGTGGTTAGTGTTGGGCCTAGCAAATTTTAAGGTTGGGGTGTGGTCCTTGAAAATACGGGGGGGGGGGGGGGGGGTTGGGAGGGGCAGGGGGCGGGGGGGGGGTGGGTTTTGCGGATTAGGTCACTTTGATGAGGTGTGCACTATTTGGATTTTCGATATAGTTGCCTGGAGGCCTAGCTAGGGCGGTTGCGTGGGGATTTTCGTGTACCTCCCTGTGATATAAGCTAACAGTGGTATACTTAGTAGCTGAGGAAGTATCTCTCTTGAGGGTTGGGGGAGGCGGTTTCGTGTGGGGGGCGCACTGGGTCACTCCTTACTACGCGACTTCTACCAAAGGATATGCAGGTTATTTGGTCGTACCCGGGTATCATTACGATGAGTTACACTCTATGTGGTTGGTTTGAAAATAGAGTTTTCGAAACCAAGCCTAACACCCTAACATGGCCCTATCACCCCTCCACCATGTTTCTCAACTCACCTTGCCTAACCTCACCTTTTCACCATGCTTCGGGAGGTCCTGTATTGTAACCAAATTCACCTGTCCACCTCCTGCTGCTCAGTACTGGCTCGTCTCCGTGCAACAACCTAGGGGGGTTCCGAAGAGGCGTTTCAACAGGGTGTTTCCTTTCCTCGCTCAAAGTTGAAGCACTTAACCGCGGAGCTGTGTGACTAGAGGAAGTAGATGGCTATCCGGAGAGGTATATTACAACGGAGGCCTTTTTACCTTAGGAGCGGGGTGAGGGTTTTTTTTGGTGGTTCTATTTAAAAAAATGGATGGGCCTGTACCACGCCTTATAAGGTAAGATTTAAGGCTGGCGGTACCGTGTGTGTCACTGTGTAATTGGATCACTAATCTGCATCTATATGCGATTCCTCGTAGCGTAAAGTCAGACAGCTTTTAGTGGGGGCTGTTAGATAAGACGTGTATGGAAAGATGGGAGGGGTTAGAATTTGTTTTTTTAGTTTATTAATTCTTTGCCAGGGTATGGGTATAATTAGGGGTCTATAATTGTATTGAAAAAAAGAAAAAAGTTTTGTGTTTTGATTTAGTTTTTTGGTATATGAATTTATTTTTATTAAATGTTTATATACAAGAATTTGTTATGTATTTATATTTAATTATTATTTTTTTTTTATTTATATATATTTTTATTAAGTTATTTTTATTTCTTATTATTTTTTTATAAATTTTTATATTTATATTTTCTATATATCTTTTATTTAAATTATATATAATTCCCTTTACTCATACCCCCCCTTCTCTTTTATTTTATTTGCTCTATCACCATTATATTAATTTAAATCCCCCCCCTATTTACAAGATTGGAACTTTATTTTTATGTTATTCCATTTTTTTTTTTTTTCATTATTATTATTTAGAGAATATTTCACACAAACATTCTCACAACCCGTTTTTATTTCTCATTTTTTACCTTAGTCATTACTATAGTTTTGTTATTATTTACAGAATTACGATTATTGTTGTTTTTATAAATTAAATTTTTACGTAATATGTTTTTTCTTTTTCCCCATTATTATTTTAAATGAATAAATTTTTTTTATGTATCAACAAGAGATACCCTCTAATAATATATATATATATATATATATATATATATATATATATATATATATAATACATACACATAAGCAAAGTATCATACAAATTATTCTTAGGAAAGAATAATAAGTAATCAACACGGGTATCGTTCTCCTCGGTGAGAGGTGAATGAAAATTTTACATTCATGTTGTAAATCGAGCTTGATTGTCATTTAAGTTTTGGATTTGATTTCTAAATCTAATAACGCAAAGTGAAAGCACATAAAGACAAGTTAGACTAAAAATTAAGGCAAATTAAAAATCCTAACAACATTTAAAATAAAACAATTAATAACCAAATACGACTAATTAACCAAAAATGACAAAATTAAACTCTTAAAACTCAAAATGCAAATTTCTTAAACTAAAATGACTTAAACTAATTTTTAAAAGATAGAAAATATTTTTTTGAATTTTTAAACTATTTAAAACTATTTTTTTAACTAAATAATACTAAAAATTAAATTAAAAATAATAAACTTAATTCTAAAATTTTGAGAAAATTACTAAAAATACTAGACACTAAACTTGAAGTTTACAAAGAAAAAAGAGTGAAAAAGCTAAAACCAATAAGCTGTGAAAATTGAAATAAGTCGAATAAGCTAAAAACTAAAGAAAGCATAACAATTAAATGGTGCAAAGGTTAAATGAAAAAGACCCAAGGGCATGTTGGTAAGACGTGTGTGTTGTGTAAGGGAGGTCACAGGTTCAAGTCATGTGACAGTCCCTTTTTAGAAAACATTTTTTTTCTTTTTAAAAAAGCTAAAGACTAAGCAAAAATAAGCACTTTTAATAAATGAACTTTTTACCAGAACTTATTAATAGGTAAGAAAAAGACAGCTAAAAGATGACAGTTTTGCTAGTTAAGCCATTTGGCATGAAGTTAAAACTGTTTAGATTTAATAAGCTCTTAAAAGACCTATAAGCTAAAAGAAGACCAATAAGCTGAAACAAACCTAGACTTATACCTACTAACCTACTAACCACTAATGACAAGAAATAAGCAAATCAAATAGGCTGAAAAAGCAGTAAAAAGCATTTAAGACAGAGGACACTACAACACTATTAAAGGACTTTTACTAAAATTTAAGCTAAGAATTTGATCTAATAAGCACTTGTAATAAGCTAAGAACTAAAAACAGATTAAGTATGAGACTCAAATAACATTTAAAAACCAAAATTAAGCTAATTGGTTTAAGGAATAAGCTAGAAAAGATAAGTTGAAATGGCAGACTTACACTAATATTTTTGGCTTTTTGATGTTAAAGGACTACTTGCAGACTCAAAAAGGATTTAGACAGACTAAAAACTTAAAACAGATTGACTTCATACAACTATAAGCTAAATCAAACAAAAATTAACCAAAGAAAAGCTAGAATCAAACCACAATTTGAACTGCAATATTGGACTTTAAAATCTAAACCACACACTAACTATACTTGATTGTTTTTATCTTAATGACTTAAAAGGTTAAACCATGGGCAAACAACCCAAAACAGATGAACAATGATGCAAATGAAATGAGTTTTGAGCACAAAAACCACTTGTTAAATAGACTTTTAAGATACTAGACCAATAAGTAGTTTTAAAGCATTTTTACACTAGCAGACATGGATTTTGATTAAACAAGCTTAAAAATTAACAATTACTAATCTGAGCTTTTGAAAACCTGTTTTAGACTTATTAAGAGCTTATGAAAACTATATTAATAACCAAAAGACAAACATGATTTCTTATATTTCAAATGCTTAACCCAAACACCCCTTTAGAAAATGAAAACTCATTTTAAGCCAAAACATATCCAAATAAGCCTTGATTTGCTAAAATAGATTAAGAACCAAGCTTATTAAGAACAAATAAGCAATAACCTGAGGAAAATAAGCACTTATCCATAAGCTAAATTAATAAGCTAATTTGACTATTAATGGACAGTTTTACTGAAAACACAAATCAAACTTAAACTAAACTATAAACTAAATGCAATAAGCTAATGCAAGACTAGATAAGCACAAAAAAGACAACAATAAGCAAAAATAAGCAGATTAAGCTAATTAACAAACTAGAACAGATTTTAAACTAAATAAAGTAAAATAGAACTTATTTTTGCCCTTTTTTTTTTGAACGGCAAAATTTTATAAACTAGCAAGGAGAACTTATTTTTGCCCTTTGCTCTAAACAAGGACTACAAGTGCTCTTAAGAGCTTATCTACAAGCTCCAGCTTGTTGAAAACAAGCTGGTAAGGTCCATAAGCCTATCCATTTCTGGCTTATCATCCAAATTTAAGCATAAGGTATTTTTGAGGTGATTTAAGTAACAAGGCTTATTCAGTTTAGCTATAAGCAAGCTAAACTGAATAAGTATTAGCTTATAAAGGTATTTAAGAGCTTATTGCTTATTAGGTGAATTCCAAACACATTTTAAGCTAATTTGGATAATAGTAAAAACAGAATTCAAGAACACAATTTAAATAAAACTGAATTTTATTAATAATAAAGAGGTTACAATGCTTTTAAAAGAGAAATACAATTAAGAAAATTACAATAAGCTAACTTTAAGCTAAAAACGACTAAGGAAAACTAGATATCTAAAACTTGATCTCTGAGCCTCTATTTATAGTGAGCGAGAGAAGGTTCTAGGAGAAAAAGAGCGTCCATAACATCCAATCTTAGCCCTTGATTCATATCCAATCATCAATCTACCCTTAGATCACTCTCCACGTCTTTGTAGCTAATAAGACACTTTAGGATCGCCAACGTGGCAAGGTGGTGTCAGACGTGCCAGCTTTAGGCCTTCTAGAAGCTCATAAACGTGTGTTGTGGAGAGTGAGTGTTTACCCTGGTGTAATTGTTGTAGGGTGAAATGGGAGGGAAGGGAGAGTGAATAGTAACATTGACCCATTTTTTTATCACTTTGACTTGGACTTTGACCTGGGTGTAGTGGGGCTTTTGATATTAATCACTTGGGCCGGATAAGGATAATGGATTGGATTTGTGATTTAATATGTATTAAGGCTTAGGTTTTAATTTATTCAATTGATAATGGGCTAACCCGGCCCATGAAACGGGTACGGGTTGGCCCATTAAAAATGAATACGCCTTCGGCTTTGTTTTTCACATGCTCTTCCAATCCCGTGCTCTGTTTTGTCTGTTATGGCATTGTTTTTGTCCTTTTATGAATATTCGTTACCTGCAAGACATAATTCACAAAAACACATATACAATGCATTTTCATGTATTTTTGGTCATTCAAGCTTATTTTATCAAAGAAAATTGATATGTGATTAAAAGATTTCTTATTAGAAAATTGACATGTAAGTTTAAGCTTATTTTATTATGTCTTGCAGGTAACGGATATTCATAAAAGGACAAAAACAATGCCATAACAGACAAAACCGAGCACGGGATTGGAAGAGCGTGTGAAAAGCAAAGCCGAAGGCGTATTCATTTTTAATGGGCCAACTCGTACCCGTTTCATGGGCCGGGTTAGCCCATTATCAATTGAATAAATTAAAACCTAAGCCTTAATACATATTAAATCACAAATCCAATCCATTATCCTTATCCGGCCTAAGTGATTAATATCAAAAGCCCAACACTACACCCGGGTCAAAGTCTAAGTCAAAGTGATAAAAAACGGGTCAATGTTACTATTCACTCTCCTTTCCCTCCCATTTCACCCTACAACAATTACACCAGGGTAAACACTCACTCTCCACAACACACGTTTATGAGATTCTAGAAGGCCTAAAGCTGGCACGTTTGACACCACCTTGCCACGTTGGCGATCCTAAAGTGTCCTATTGGCTACAAAGACGTGAAGAGTGATCTAAGGCTAGATTGATGATTGGATATGAATCAAGGGTTATGATTGGATGTTATGGACGCTCCTTTGCTCCTAGAACCTTCTCTCGCTCACTATAAATAGAGGCTCAGAGATCAAGTTTTAGATATCTAGTTTTCCTTAGTCGTTTTTAGCTTAAATTTAGCTTATTGTAATTTTCTTAATTGTATTTCTCTTTTAAAAGCCTTGTAACCTCTTTATTATTAATAAAATTCAGTTTTATTTAAATTGTGTTCTTGAATTCTGTTTTTACTATTATGCAAATTAGCTTAAAATGTGTTTGGAATTCACCTAATAAGCAATAAGCTCTTAAATACCTTTATAAGCTAATACTTATTCAGTTTAGCTTGCTTATAGCTAAACTGAATAAGCCTTGTTACTTAAATCACCTCAAAAAACCTTTCTTTAAATTTGATATAAGCCAGAAAGGATAGGCTTATGGACCTTACCAGCTTGTTTTCAACAAGCTGGAGCTTGTAGATAAGCTCTTAAGAGCACTTGTAGTCCTTGTTTAGAGCAAAGGGCAAAAATAAGTTCTATTTTACTTTATTTAGTTTAAAATCTGTTCTAGTTTGTTAATTAGCTTAATCTGCTTATTTTTGCTTATTGTTGTCTTTTTTGTGCTTATCTAGTCTTGCATTAGCTTATTGCATTTAGTTTATAGTTTAGTTTAAGTTTGATTTGTGTTTTCAGTAAAACTGTCCATTAATAGTCAAATTAGCTTATTAATTTAGCTTATGGATAGATGCTATTTCCTCAGGTTAATGCTTATTTGTTCTTAATAGAGCTTTGGTTCTTAATCTATTTTTAGCAAATCAAGGCTTATTTGGATATGTTTTTGGCTTAAAATGAGTTTCAGATTTCTAAAGGGGTTTTGGGGTTAACATTTCAAATATAAGAAATCATTTTGTCCCTTTGTTATTAATATAGTTTTCATAAGCTCTTGGTAAGTCTAAAAACAGGTTTTCAAAAGCTCAGATTAGTAATTGTTAAGTTTGAAGTTTGTTTAATCAAAATCCATGTCTGCTAGTGTAAAAAATGCTTTAAACTATATATTGTCTAGTATCTAAAAGTACTATTAACTAGTGGTTTTGTGCGTCAAGACTCATTCTATTTTGCATAATCATTGTTCATCTGTTTTGGGTTGTTTGCCCATGGTTTAACCTTTTAAGTCATTAAGATAAAAACAGTCAAGTATAGTTAGTGTGTGGTTTAGATTTTAAAGTCCAATATTGCAGTTCAAATTGTGGTTTGATTCTAGCTTTTCTTTGGTTGATTTTTGTTTAATTTAGCTTATAGTTGTATGAAGTCAATCTGTTTTAAGTTTTTAGTCTGTCCTAAAATCCATTTTGAGTCTGCAAGAATCCCTTTAACATCAAAAAGCCAAAAATATTAGTGTAAGTCTGCCATTTCAACTTATCTTTTCTAGCTTATTCCTTAACCAATAGCTTAATTTTTGTTTTTAATATTATTTGAGTCTCACACTTAATCTTTTTATTCTTAGCTTATTCACTAGTGCATATTTGATCAAAATACTTAGCTTAAAAATTTAGTAAAAGTCCTTTAATAGTGTTGTAGTTCCCTGTCTAAATGCCTTTTTACTGCTTATTCCAGCCTATTTGATTTTGCTTATTTCTTCAATAAGTGGTTAGTAGTAATAAGTCGAGTCTGTTTTAGCTTATTGGTCTTCTCTTAGCTTATAGGTCTTTTAAGAGCTTATTAAATCTAAACAGTTTTAACTTCATGCCAAATGGCTTAAATAGCTAAACTGTCATCTTTTAGCTGTCTTTTTCTTACCTATTAATAAGTTCTGGTAAAAAGTTCATTTATTAAAAGTGCTTATTTTTGCTTAATCTTTAGCTTTTTCAAAAAGAAAAAAAAAACACAACACACACGCCTTACCAACATGCCCTTGGGTCTTTTTCATTTAACCTTTGCACCATTTAATTGTTATGCTTTCTTTAGTTTTTAGCTTATTCGGCTTATTTCAATTTTCACAGCTTATTAGTTTTAGCTTTTTCACTCGTTTTTCTTTGTAAACTTCAAGTTTAGTGTCTAGTATTTTTAGTAATTTTCTCAAAATTTTAGAATTAAGTTTATTATTTTTAAAGCTGTTCTTGTTTATCAAGTGCTATTGCTTTTGCTTCTTGTTGCGCATCTGCAGCAGTTGCATTAATCATCTCTTCTAATTCCACATATTTGTTGCTGTCAACTGATTGCTTTTTATTAGCTTGTTCTTCTTCCTCTTTCTCTTCCTCCTCCTGTGATGAGTGAGTTAGTCAACCGTTTGTTTCATAATTTACAGAAGATATATTGTGTAGCTCAAGAAATTAGCACTTTTATAATTCAGGATTATACTGTAGTTAAAGATTGCAATTCCAATACATTTTACTAATAAATGGCTCGAAATGGTTTATGTTAAATATCTAACGGAACTAGCTAAAAAGAAAACGGATCAGATAGTCAAATGGGCTGAAAGTAGCCCATAGTGCATCGTCGTGCATGAGATCCCTTTTTATTTACAGAATTGAAGGAACACGAACGTTTGTCTGTTATAGGATCTGGATAGAAAGTGCTTCAGAACACGAACGTTTTCAATTATAGTGTGGCAAAGTTGTGTAGCAGTAACTGCTTTATTATCAGAGCGAAGTAATACAAAATATAGCTATGGAATTAAGAAAGTACGTAAATATATGGTTGAAAGAGATTATAACCTTGATGAGTTCCTCCTGCGTTTCAAGGAACTCTAACTTTCTTTGCCACTCTGATACAGAATCCTCAGATGGGAAACTAGTAATTCCGACAGTGTCCACAACTTCGTCTGGCAATGAAGACAATGTGGCTCTTACAACTTCTTCCGGTTTTAACTTTCCAGACACAGTGAAAGCTCTGCAAACGTAAACATATTCACAAGTATCATTTGTTAACCATTTTATTTGGAACACAAAACGGTTTTAATAAGTTAGTACCAAAAGTGATATGATACTCGAGTAATACATCTGCACATATGACTAAGAATCTAACCTGCTGATATTATCGAGGGTAAGTTCGTCATTAAACAGCTTTGCAAATCCCAAAACTTTATCATTCGCAACAGACCCACCTGTCATAACCTGTATATTAAATTGTAAACGTTAGATATCTCGGAAGTATACTAAAGTAGGGTAGTTGAACTATTATTAACAAGCTTACCTTGCCCAAAAAGTCATCGAGATCTTCTGCTGTCTTCTTGAGTGGAGAACTCAGAGTTGAAGCAGCAGCAGCAGAGTTGGACAAATTTCGTCCAATAAAGCTTGTCGATTCAGGACCAAAAAAATGATCATCTGCAAGCAAAAATTATCAAGAATCAAATACGTGAAAAGAGTTCAGATTCCGAACACATGACCAAGATGAAGATGAACGGTGTACAAAAAAACAGTCAAATATGAATAAGTTTAGGAAACAAAAATTTCATTGAATTATTTTATCAAACAGTTACCTTGGAATACAGGTGGGGAGGATGGTTTCTTCAACCAACTAACCGCATCTGATAATTAATTCAGTGTCAAGCTTCTTCACATTCTCCTCTAGTGAACCAACACGATTATGAAGATCTCAAACCGAATCCTCTTGCGCCAATAACCGTTGCTCCATCCTCTTGCGCCAATGATCTTCCTCTTCCTCAACATAACTTTCATTAATGCCCGTTGGCCTTGTGTTTTCCGCTTCACTCCTTGCTGTAGAAAAAGACGTAAATTTCATTAACCGAAGCAAAAGCACTAACGATACATCGGTTCTCTTTTAGGCACTCTCTTTGAATGTAGTAGTTTCTATTTTGTTTCCCAACCAACCGAAAATATCGACCCGTTGTCATTTTTTGAAAAGATGCAAAAACCAGTCTACCATGTATACCTTAAAGAAAATCAAATAAGTAACGTCATACTATTAGCTATTAAGCTTTCATTTAATGTCACAGACATGATAACCAATGATGTCACCATACGATTATATTTGAACTTTTCCTGCCAATTTCCAGGAAGTGTCCTCCTCTATCCTTTTGTATACCCAGCTCAAACGCTGAAATCAATCATTGAAGTTATCTCTTAGTAAAAGTTTACAGCAGGCATCACGTAATCTCTGGCACAACCAACACAGAGTTTGGAGTTTGCCGCTAAAACAGAACACGCGTAAATTCTAACCAAAGAGCTTACACATCAAACAAACAATAACTACAAGAGAGACTGAAAATGGACAAGGATGCACACATTGATGGTAAATATGACTTACTTAGCGATACACATATTTTGGATTACTGATGACAAGTGCAATACAAAGGCAGATACAGTGTGATATTGGCCCAAAAACACAAATGGTACAAACAAAATAGCCAACTTCACATGATGTCATATACTGAAAACCAACTTCCTACTAATCAGTAAGCACATTCATAGCGTCTGATCCTTAGATTATCTTAAAGCAGTGTTGTAAAACTCGACTAATCACTACAAGGTCAGTGACTGAGGTGAGTTTGAAGAGTTTTCCAAACACATTTCTAGGATCATATGAATGGTGTAATGAACAACATTTCATGGATATAAATAATTTTTTAAAAACTCCGATGTGAGAGTACTCCTAACCTAGGCCGATTACTACCAACATGTAACGTGTTTTACAGCAAGCAAGCAAGGTGACTCGTCTCAACAAACAAACATATACTATTATTTTTGTAGAAGGCAAGGCTAAAGCAGCATTAATTAGCTTGAAATGAATAGAAAATCAATATTGGTATGATTGTAACATATCTAGAAACGCCTACGTACTTGATGAATTAACACATATAGTTTACGGAAGGATATACATTATTGATGCGCATTTTACCTCCTTGTTGTTGAAATACAGGGGGATGTTGTTAGCTACATACGAAGAACAAAGAGGAAAATAATATCAATAAGTTTAGGACTGAAGCATTTTATCAAACAGTTGGCAGGTGTTTATCAAACACGTCATTTTATGAAACAAAAATTTGAACAAACCGTACGTACTCCGAAAGTTCTTCATCTGATTAACCTTAATCCGAAGCTTCTTCACGGTCTCCTCCAGTTCTCGGATACGATTATTAAGATCCATCCTTTCTTTCTTTCTTTCTTTCTTTCTCGGCTACTTAGAGAGAAGGGTGTGGTAACGAGATAGGCTCGCCACGCCTACGTGGCTTCGCCATGCATCTCGCCACCACACCATCATCCTTCGCCACGAGCCAAAAACCGACTCCTTCGCCACAGCTATGATGAGAGAAGAAGACAAATCCAACGGATAGTTTTATACAAAATAAATTTTTTTTTAATTTATATCCACTTTCCCCTATAAATAACACCTTATTTTACCATTTTAACACACACTTCTCTACAACAAACTTCTTCTTATTACTCATCTTCTCCAAACTTCTTATTACCAAAAAAAATGTCTCAACCACCAAATGAACAAAACCCGGGTTATTTTACCCATCTTCTCCAATCCAACCCGCAACAATACTCATCTTCTCCAAACCAATCGAATCCGTCTACCCCAGGTTCCCAACACTCAAACTCGTCGCAACCGTTTCCCCCTTATGGAACGCAAATGTCACCGCCCGAACATGCTTATCAATCACAATTGGCGTATCATCAAAATCAACAATACGGGTTCCAAGGTTACACGAATCCAAGAAATACGCAACCACACTTTTTTCCACAACAATCATCACAACCGTCATTTTTTTCACAACAATCATCACAACCACAATGTTTTCCACAACACTCATCACAACCACAATTCAAAATACCCCAAGCCCAAGAACCCCGTGAACCTAAGCGAAAACAAAAAAGGACGGGGAAACAACCAGTTGTCGAATTGGACGAGGGCGATGAAAATGAAGATATGGAAACAAGGCGACTCAATATCCGTTGGAATGACAAAGAAGAAATCTTGCTAGCCGAGGCTTGGATCGAGCACTCGCAGGACAACAATATCGGAAAAGACCAACGGGATGAAATCTATTGGAACAAGATTGTTGAAGATTTCCACGACCGAACAACAGGTCCGGTGCGTACCAAAAATATGTTGACGGGAAAATGGACCAGAATGCACGGTGATTGCCAACGGTTTAACGCTTATTATAAACAGGCAAATCGTAAAAGCGGGGAAAATGAAGCTGACTTGATCGAGACTGTGAAGACGGTTTACTTGGAGCGAGTTGGTAAAAAATTTATATACCCCCACGTGTGGAAATTTTTGAAAGATTAACCCCAAATGGGATGCGGCGGAGCCGATTGATGGAGATAATCTCCAAGAGGTGTTTGGTCCGGATAAAAGAGAGCGTCCCGCAGGCAAACAACGTGCTGGGAAAAAACAAAAATCGGTTGAAACGTCAGGGAGCACCGGGGGAAGCCAATCAGAGTCTGTATCGTCACTTGTTTCTCAAGATTATAGACGTAAATGTGATGTTGCTGAAAGAGCGTACGAGGCGCAGAGGGAAAAGGATTTAGCTATCAAGAAGTGTGAAGAGATGAGGTTTCTCATGATTGATACTTCGAACTTGCCGCCTCATAAACGAGCCTTCATTGAAAGGCAACAAGCTGAAATAATAAGGAAATATCAAGATGCTGGCGCAAACGATGCTGGTGCAGACGATTAGTTTCGTAATTTTATGTTTTTATGTTTCGTATCGTTTAATTTTCTTATGTTTTGTATTTTATTTTATGTTTTTTTTATGTATTGTATTTTTAATTTGTGTGAAATAAATTATGTTTGTGTGAAAAAATTAAAAGAAAAAAATAGTTAGTGGTGGGACCCAAATGAAGAGGTGAAGGTAGGTTATGAGTGAATGGGTATTTTTGAGTGGGAGTGAAAAGCTGATGTGGCAGCCTGTGGGGCCCGTTTTGTTTTGTGGCTTAACCCACTCTCTAATATGTGAGTTGGCTCACACGTGAGGTGAAGGAAAAAAAGGGTAGGTGAGCCGGTTGGCTACTCGATCGACCTGCATAGCGGTAGGGGCCCCGTTTCAAATGTCAAAATTATGTCAAAAGAGGACAGTTAATAACAACGGTGCTTTCCATAGACCACTGAGGAAGAAATTGCATTGTACAAATGTTGTGCTTGTATATCAGAAGATAACGTCCTTGGTAATACGCGCAACGAAACAAGTTTTTGGATGACGGTTTTAAGTTACGTTGAGGACAAAATGAAGGTAATGGTTCGTCGAACATACGATTCGTTAAACGGGAAATGGGATACTTTGCGTCCTAAAGTAGATGTCGATAAGTGATTACACCCAAAAGGCACTATTGAATATGAAGCTGAATATGGAGTACCGTTTACACATCTTCGTACGTGGGCTAAATTAAAACATAGTCAGAAATGGAAGGATGTGAATTCAAAATGTTAAAGCAAAGTGACACGAATAGTACAAGAAGTACAAGTCATCGGGGTCTAGCAAGTTCAATGGAGCTTAGTCAGGGGAGGGTAGTTTTTATCTTAATGTGGTGGATGGAAACAACTAGGAATATGAGGTGGAGAGAGTTCGACGACCAACGGGCAGGGACAGAGCGAAGAAGAAAGGGGCGACATCATAACATCGTCATCATCAGGCAATGAAAAAGCGTTGGCTAGTTTGATGGTCAACGAGTATGCAATGATCAACGAGTCATACAAAGTCAAAAGGACGCAAAACTGGGAAGTGTTTTTGGAGATCAGAAAGAGGGAGCTCGAACTAAAGGCACAAGAGTTGGCAGTACAAGAATATGAACAATGTTTAAAAGACGAAATGTTCTATATGAAGTCTATTGATCACTTGACTGTATTACAACACGACAAGATGAATGAGATGAAGCGGACGATCAAGGCGATGTGGAATTTATCATATTAGTTCACGTTTTTTTTAAGTTTAGGTTTTCAATTATTTCTGTAATGTTTTTAATTTTGTACGTTTACGGTTTTATTTTTTATGTAATGTTTTTAATTTATGAATAAAAATGTTTAATTAAAACTAAAAATAAATTAAAAGGTAGAGGAGTGGTGACCATTAAAGGTTAAAAATGATGGAAGTGAATGGAAAAAGAAAGTTGAAGTGACGTTGAGGTAAATGCTGAAAGTTATTACGGCTAACTCTGCTTTATAACAACAGGCTATAAGGGATTTATAGTTGGGCTATATGTTTAGGCCATCAGGCACACACTGCTTGCAAATTCAGATCCGATGAAAATGAAATTTGATTGGGCCAAAACTATTTGGGCTATAAACACCCTAGTAAGTAATGGTAACTTGGTAAGTGTGGGGAAATCAATGTATTGTAGACCTTTGATGCCAAGTTTCGTAGATTTTTATGCTATTTTCGTCTTTTGAATACAAATGATTATTTACAAGTTCGAGAGAGAAAAAAGTTTATAGTTAACGCTAGGGGGTGGCAATCGAGTTGTGTTCGAGTTGACGTGTTCGGGTTGACGGCTTGACGGGTTATCATAACCTTTACCCAAACACAACCCATTTATTAATCGTGTCAAGAACCTCAACCTTAACTCAGACATGTATAACACATGTAACTCATTTGTGACCCGTTTAACCTGTTTAAGTAAATAGGTCAAACGATAAATAAGGTTGATGGTTTGTCGATTTAACTAGTTTATATGCAAAAATGATATAAGGATCTATAAAATGATAAACATAAACAATTCTAATGATATATGAGTTATGATCGTAATTCACTCAAATTCAGTACATAAATCTAAGCTATATATTTTATGTTTTGACACTTATATATACTTAAACGGGTTCACGTGTCAACCTGTTTAGTACTTACTAAACCAAAACACGACCTGTTTATCAAACGGGTTAGACGGGTTGACCTGTTTTTGAACAAAGCTTGTTTATCTTCAACCCAAACATGTCTAACTTCGTGTTGTGTTCGTATCATTTATCGTGTCGTGTCGAGAATTGCCACTACGGACTTAACACAAATGAGCCCAATTAGAAAAAAAGCATTTAACTCGTCGACATTTATTACACCAACATTTGGAAACTTTTAAGCTAAAATAAACAAGTATTTTTTAAGGGTTTTCCGGTAAAATATACAAGTATTGCATAATTTTAAAGTATCTTATGTTTGATAACACTTTTTATCATCAATTCGAAGCTAAAATCGCTTTAAAATGCTAAATTTGGGGCCTTTAAAAAGGTTAAATTTAGAGTTAACTACATTTTTTGTCTTTATGGTTTATCGGGTGTAACATTTTTGGTCAAAAACTATTTTTTGTAATGGATCTTATCCTGTTTTACTCGACCCGTAACACTTTTGGCCCATTAGATAAGATGTCTCAAACATTATTGTGGGCTTTGGCTCATTTGGGTTTGTAAATGTTGCTTTATAATGAAAGCAATTTAATTTAAAGAGTTTTATCAATCAAACATAATATCGGAGCGGGTATTTAATTGGTTAAGTTAAGCCGCCTCATATATGAAACCCATCAAACCTTAACCATCACTAATTATGCATTTTCCAAGAAAGTAAAAAAACATATATATTCAATTTACGGCCAAAAACTACCCGCACTTATTTTTGCCATAACTTTTTAACCGTTTAGTATTAACAGACGCCGTCAATTTTAAACCAATGTTTTAAATCAGTGTTTTTAAATTTAAAAAAAAAACATATAGAGCTATGTTTAATTGATTGTTTCTGCTAAACGTGTTAATTTTAAACCAATGTTTTTAAATTTTTTGTACAAACTTTGACTCGTGTTTCACAAAATTTGGGATTGTTTGATATAAAAGTATATATATTTGATACGGAAAATCAACTTAAAAACAACGATGTTTTCTTCTTAAAGAGAAATACTATATCCACATAAATTTTACAAAAAAAATATCCACATAATGAGGTGTAGTAAAATAATTTGCTAAAAAAAAGAGTCGGTAAAGGAAAAAAAAAATGAGTGGGCCAAGTGTGATGCCATTTCCTTTAATAAATGATCAGTACAACA
>BQNB010038666.1:0-45738 GCA_026074375.1 Tanacetum coccineum | reverse complement strand
ACAGAACTTCTCATCGCTCTGATATTAATTGAAAACAAATATCCGGCACGGGTCTCGAAATGATCGTTTGGCTCAACTAAGTGCTTAATGTTCTGAAAAAGTGTAAGTCCGCCATGGATGCATACCTAGTAGGTTGCCTAGCTAAGTTAAATGTTAATACAAATATTCGCGTAAAAACGATATTTATATTTAATGATCATCATGTTTTGATAATAACAAATATAATATCATACTACGTAAAAGTTTACGTAAACAAGTTATTTAGTCGTAAGTTTACTTGACGACGACAAATCACTTAAGGTATGAATATGACATTATTAAACATAGTTAATGATCAAAGAAAAATATTTTCTATTGCACTTAAAAATAATCATTTGCATAAACCTTTCTAATCAAATGATTTTAAGTAAATACATGATTAATTATAAGCTAGTTATATTAATCATGTAAGACAATATATGATTAACCATAAGTGGAAACAATCTTTCCAAATCTTTCTAAATCTTCTCAAATCTAGAAAAGCTTTCCTTATTTATGCTAAGAAATATTTTCCTTCTAGAAGAATCTAATAAATCTGATTTTTAAGTACATATGAATATTTTGTTAAGATTTGGGTTAATCACAAAAAGACAAAAATTATCCCAGCTGCATCTCACGGATCCAACAAAACCAAAGGACGGATCCAGGTAATGGTAGATCCGTGCGTCCGGTTGTTTGGACCATATTTGAATTTCAAATGTTGGCTATAAATAGCAACCTCATGTCTTTATTTTAAACAACTCTTTCAAATATTTTTCTTTCTATCTTTTTAATTTTCATAGATTCTTTGATCATTATACTTGTTTCATAATCCATTACAAGTGATCAAATCATTCCACTCTTTAGTGAAGAACATTAACGAAGACATGAAGCTTCTAGTGTTATTAGTCGAGTTGTGTCGTCACATTTGTGAAATCTATCCAAATATTCTCAAATCTAGAAAAATTTTCCTTATTTATGCTAAGAAATATTTCCTTCTTGAAGAATCTAATAAATCTGATTTTTAAGTACATAAGAATATTATGTTAAGATTTGGGGTTAATCACAAAAAGACAAAAATTATCCCGGGTGCATCTCATGGATCCAACAAAACCAAAGGACGGATCCAGGTAATGGTGGATCCGTAGATCCGTGCATCCAGTTGTTTGGACCAGATTTGAATTTCAAATGTTGGCTATAAATAGTAACCTCATATCTTCATTTTAAACAACTCTTTCCAATATTTTTCTTTCTATCTTTTTAATTTTCATAGATTCTTTGATCATTATACTTGTTTCATAATCCATTACAAGTGATCAAATCATTCCACTCTTTAGTGAAGAACATTAATGAAGACATGAAGCTTCTAGTGTTATTAGTCTAGTTGTGTCATCACATTTGTGATATCTATCTATCTTGTATCTCTTGTGTTATGTGTTGTGAGTTGTGCATATCATATGTGTATGATAGGTTAGTGTTTTAGGCCTCAAAATACATAGTGTGTTAGATTAGTTCTATCTTGAACTAGAACTCGGTATTTAGCTTAGTATCAAAAAAAGTGTAAGCGATGCGTATGGTTTTCTCCGCCTAAAGGGAGCTTGTTAACATAGTGAAGAAAACTCTAAGTGGTTACTTTGGGAGGAGTAGGTGAAAGGACTTTCGTACCGAACCACTATAAATAATTATGTCATCGGTTTGATCTTTCCTATCTTTACTTATTTATATTCTGTATTTAATTATTTATTTATTACGTCGCTATCATATACACTTGTGTATATCTCTTGATTTCACATAAGTAGATAATCTAAGTTTTAATTTTCAAAAACGGTAAAAGTATTCAACCCCACTTCTAGTTTCCACAATTGGTATCAGAAGCCAAGGTCACCCAAGATCTTTAATGTATATTGTACATTAAAGCTTAAATCGATCTATGGATTTCGATAAATATCTAGAAGGGTAATTTATGCAAAGACGACCATTTTTTGAAAGCGATTATTTTATATATTGGAAAAATAGATTTGAAACTTATGTGAAAGCAAAAGCTTTATATCTTTGGCATATTATCATGAATGGTGATTTTCCACCGGGTTGCCCGAAATAAAGTCACCCAAGTTTTAGAGGTTGTTCCTTTTGAAGAACAATCCGACGATCTTAAAAAGAGACTTGCTAAAAACAATGAAGCTAAAATGGTTCTTTATAGTGCTTTACCTAAAAAGGAATACGAAAGAGTTTTTATGTGTAAAACGGCTAAAGATATTTGGCTACCATTGTTAATCACACATCAAGGTAATATCCAAGTAAAGGATAATACAATTGATCTTCTTGTTCAACAATATGAACAATTTACTATCCTTGAAGAAGAATCTATTGATAGCAGTTTTGCTAGAATTAACACTATTATTACTAGTCTTAAAGCTCTTGATGAAGGTTTCTCTAGCAAGAATTATGTTAGGAAGTGATGACGAAGAATATGCTATGGCCGTAAGAAACTTTAAAAAGTTCTTTAGAAGAAAGGGTAGATTTGTTAGACAACCACGAGAAGAAAAGAAGTCATTCCGAAAAAGGGATGATAAGAAAAGCAAGAGTGATAGGAAATGATTTAGATGTGGTAATCCTAATTATCTCATTGGTAAATGTCCAAAGCCTCAACAAAACAAGGATCAAAAGGCGTTCATTGGAGGTTCTTGGAGCGATAGCGAAGATGAAGCCGAGGACAAAACCAACAATGAAACTTGTCTCATGGCTCAATCATCAAATGAGGTAACTCTTAACTCTTCTCATTATAGTGATAATGCTTCTTTTCTTAATGACGATAGTATGCAATTTGAATATGATAACCTATGTGAAATTAGCTTAAAAATCATCAACAAGAATAAAATTTTAAAAACTAAAAGAGATCTTTTAGAAAAAGAAATTTTAGAGTTGAATGAGAAAATTAAGAAACTTGAGAGAAACAAAGAAATTGACATTGTTTGTGAGTCGTGTCAAATACTTAAATTAGAAAACGCTAAACCTAAGGAAACTCAAGTAAAATTCATAAAATTTGATAAGAGCGCTAATTCACTATGAGAAATGTTAAATATTCAAAAGTCACCTAGTTGTAAAATAGGTTTAGGATTTGATAGTAGTAAAGCGTCAACAAGCGAAACAAAACCCATTAGCTTTGTTGGGTCATCCGCTGGAAATGAAACCAACGGATCCACCATTAAGGTGCACGGATCCACCATCTCTAAATCCGTAGATCCGCCGAGCAGTGAAAGAATGGTAGAACACATTTTTAGCTTACCTATGTCTTCGCGATCGGATTTTGTCATTACTAGAAAGAGACTAATACATAATAAGATTGAAGAGTCAAAGAAACCATCTTTAAAACCATCCCTTAAGAGTGGTTTAGGTTATGTCAAAACCAAGTCTAGGTCTAAAACACCTCCATTTAGAAGAAATAATTATTCTCAACAAAGATACAACACACCTCAACCTAGAAGAAACTCTAGCGGACCAATTTACCAAAGAAATTATCCTATGAATTGGAATAACAATCAAAATCAAGGTTTTGTACATATGGGAAATTGCATCCCATTCTAATATCCCAATCAATTACAACAAATGCAAGGGATGTACAACACTAACATTTTTAGACCTATGAGATATTGGGGACCAAGCACTTGAGTTTGTTATTGCTTAATTAGGTATGCTTGTGAACTTGTTTGGAGCCGGACGAATGGATTAAAGATAGCGGTTTCTCCAAACACATGACGAGAAACAAAAGTCTATTCTCAACCTACAAAGCATACGATGGAGGTAATGTTGTTTTTGGAAGTAATTTAAAAGGAAAGATCATTGGAAAAGGTATGATTTCTAATGACTCTCTTACTATATCAAACGTAGAACACATAGATAACTTAGCTTTTAATTTACTTAGTGTCGGTCATAATTTTGACAATAAGTGTAAGGTCTTATTCTCGGAAGATGGTAGTGAAATAATTAAAGATGATAAAGTCATAGGAAATGGGATTAGGAAAAACGGTCTATACGTCATGAAATTAGGAAATAAGTCTCAAGACAAATTATGTCTTGCCACGGTAGTAGATAATTCTACCTTATGGCATAGAAGACTTGGTTACGTAAATATGCGTTTAATCCAAATTTTGTCATCCAAAGAATTGGTTACGAATTTACCTAAGCTAAAATACAATAAACACTTTTGTGATGCTTGCAAAATTGGGAAACAAGCCCATGCAAGTCATAAAGCTAAAAACTTGGTTTCTACTAATAGATGTTTAGAACTTTTTCATATGGACTTATTTGGTCCATATGCTATTAAGAGTTACGGCGGAAACTTATATACTTTAGTAATAGTAGATGATTATTTAAGATATACTTGGATAAAATTTCTAAAAACCAAAAGCGAAGCTTTTGAGAAATTTGAAATATTAAGTAAGAAAATACAAAATAAACTAGGATGTTCTATAGTTTCTATTAGAATGGATCATGGTTAGGAATTTGATAACGAAGTATAATTTGGAGCTTTTGTGATGCACAAGGTATTACTCATAATTTCTCGGCTCCTCGTACTCCACAATCAAATGGGGTAGTTGAAAGAACGAATCGTACATTACAAGAGATGTCTAAGACTATGTTAAATGAACAATCCATACTTCAAAAGTTTTGTTGCAACGCCGTTGACACTTCAACTTACATACTTAATAGAATATTAATCCGACCAATTCTAGGAAAAACCCCTTATGAAATATATAGAGGTAGGAAACCTTCTTTAGAATATTTCAAAGCATTTGGAAGCAAGTGCTTCATATTAAATACTAAAGATTATTTAATCAAGTTTGACCCAAAGTCATACGAAGATGTTTTTCTAGGATATTCTCAAAATAGCAAAGCTTACATTCTTTTAAATAAGCACACTATGAAAGTCAAAGAATCACTCAACGTGACATTCGATGAAAGTCCTCGTCCCACCAAATTATCACCATTGGTTGATGATGATGTTGGTGAAGAAGATGCTATTGAAAATAATATTAAAATAGTAAATAATAATAATATTGATGATGAGTCCATAGAAGTTGACGATGTCATTAACATTAAAGAGTCTAAAAATCACCTATTAGGACAAGTCATAGGAAATCTTAATCAAAGATAATTAAGATCACAAGCCCAAAATCAAAGTAATTTCTTTTGTTTCATCTCGACCATAGAACCTAAGAATGTCAATGAGGCATTAGAAGATGAAAGTTGGGTTGTGGCTATGCAAGAGGAGCTAAATCAATTTATAGCTAACGATGTTTGGATTTAGCGCCTCTACCTAAGAATTAATCAGTTATTGGAACAAAATGGGTATATAGGAATAAGTTAGATGAAAATGGTATTGTGTCTAGGAAGAAGGCTAGATTAGTAGCACAAGGGTATAATCAACAAGAAAGTATAGATTATAATGAAACATACGCACCAGTAGCTAGATTAGAGTCTATTCGAATACTTCTCATTATTGCTTGTGAAAATGATTTTAAATTATATCAAATGGACGTAAAAAATGCTTTTCTAATTGGTTTTATAAATGAAGAGGTTTACGTTGCTCAACCTCTGGGTTTTATTGATATTGGAAAATCAAATTATGTTTATAAACTCAAAAAGGCTTTGTACGGTCTTAAGCAAGCATCTAAGGCTTGGTATGACAGACTAAAAACATTTTTACTAAAACACGAGTATTCCAAGTGTAACACCTCGATATTTGACATATAGCAGCGGAAGCTAATTTGGGGTATTACTTCATGAATCATAGTCACAATAATAGAAAACGACTCAAAAGAGACATTTTTAAAAGATAAGTTATCATTCATTATTCATCAGAGTTTTTACAAACAGAGGTCCCAAAATACATTTCAAAACAAAAAGTTGAATGATAACAGGTTTGGACGTCATCATTTCCAATGCTACTCCGTGCCATAAGATGCTCAGTTACCTGAGATAAACATGCTTAAAAGTCAACACAAAGGTTGAGTGAAATTCACTGTGTTTGAAATGTAATAGTTGAATACAAGTTCAATAGTGAGTTACGTTGTTATACACCCATAGTTTGTAATAATTGTAATTGCATTTACAATTATCATAGTAAACAGTATTATTGCATTTAAGCAATTGACACCAACATGTTAACATGAAATCACCGCAGTGACATTGGGGAGGAACTTAAGCCCTCATGAAAGGTAACTTGCCAAAGTTACCCATTATAATCAAATATAGTGCTATAGGTACCAAAAGTATAGGCACACCAACGGGAGTCGTCACACCCCGATAGATCTATCCACAATATTCGCGTTCACTCACAAGTGACTAATGGTTCATGATTAAGAAATATTGGCAGTGCAGACAAACTTAGGCAATAATATATCAGGATAGCATACAGTTGGAAAAACACTTGTATTTGTGGTTTATAGTATGTATCTCCCCATGAAGTTTAGAAAACATGTAAAAGTGGGACTATGAACTTACCTTAGTTTAGGGAAATCTGATTGATGTCAAAAGTGACTCAGATGGTGTTAAACGGCTTTGTCACACAACCTGAGTTAATATATGTCAAGTCTTAGTTTGATTATACTTCAAAGCTTTATTTAACATTGACGTTAATTTAGTTTATTAGTTTATGAAAACATCGTAACACTGTTCGGGCTATCATAATTCAGAGGTCATGTAATAAACGTTTGAGGAGCTAGGACACTTTAAATCGTAAATCCAACAACTCGTCAAAACGTCTACCCAAATGAAACCCCTCACATGAAAATCCCTATTAACGTGATACGTTATAGTTTAAATGATAAGATTTTATCTTTTTAAGTTTCTTCAAAAGCTAGTGGATGATAAATTATTTTATATTTATAAAATAATTGATTTTATAGTGTTTTGATCGATGAATGATAACGACAAATGTGGCGGGTTTTAATAAAATTGAGTCTTATAATATTTAAATATATTTTTATAATTTATATAAAAATATTACATTTTATACCTTTAAGAATGCAAAATGACAATATATACCCTTGGTTTATATATATTTACAAAGTTAGTCCTTTATATATAAAGTATATATAATTTAAACCTTTAACTTTAAAACTTTACATAACAGCCCCTCATAGTTATAACTTTGAAATAATGACAATTTCAGCCCCTTTAGTTATAAGTTTCAAGAATTTACAATATATACCCCTTTGCATGAAAACATTTGCGAATTTAGTCCAAAAACCATAATATTGATATTTTTGATTAAGAAATTAATTTTGTAGGTTATAGCTTATTAATATAAGCTAAAAAAAGTAATTTTTACGAGCTTATAGCTTATGAAAAGAGCTTGTGAGCTTATAAATCCAAAACGGGTTCGTTTGGTTTAAAATGATTAACCCGATAGGTTTAAGGTTTTAGGATTTGTTTTAATGTTTATAAAAATGATAAGATAGCTTATTAAATCAGCTTATGGCTTTAGCTTATTGATTTCATGAAATCAAGGTTTTAGGGTTTTATATGGTGCGTTTGGTTTAGGAAAACCAAACCGTATGGTTTGGGGTTCAAGGCTTTTAACAAGAGGCTTACATATGATCTAAGAAAACTTATTAATGATCTAGAACACAACACCAGCTTATAAAACAAATAAGAGACTTACACGACTTGATAATGGGTCGAAACTAGTGGTTTTGGTTCGAACACTTGGAATGGATCAAGACAACTTCAAGAACTCTTAGCCTTGGGTTCTAAACTGATCTAAGACCTTTCTTGTCTTCCTTGGATTGGCTAGAACACAATTTTAAGGTGGTATTGAGTTTAGAAGATGAGATTTATGTGTGTGTGTTTGGTTCGGCTATATATAGTGTACGAAAGGAGTGGAGACCAAGTTTTCTTGGTGTGGTGGCCAAGTATGAGGAAGAGTAGTGACCAAGGGTGTAGCCAGGATGAGTATGCTGAGCTAGGAAGTAGCTAAGAGAGGTGGAGTGTTGTGGGAGGGTATGATTTCACAAGGAGGTGAAGAAAAGGGTGTTTGCTTGTTGATCAAGGTGGTGACATGGAGTGGTGATGGAGGTGGTAGGGTGGTTGGTTGGTGGTGATGTGGTGCTGAGGTCATGGTGGTGCTAGGGTGCTAGCTTAAGTTAGTTTAGTTTAGAGCTAGGTTAAGATTATTAGGATTTTTGAATTAGGGTTAGGTTTAGGACTAGGGTTTTAGGACGAATTAAGGTTTATGATTAGGGTAATTAGGGTTTAAATGTTGTGCTTTGGAATTCTTGTACTTGGTGCTAAAGAGATTATACAAAATCTAGAAGGAAAATAGAGGGAAAATGAGCTTATTTGAATTCGTGCTTCATGGATTTATACATTATGCTTAAACATGTTGTACCATGGTTTTGGTGGGAAGTATAATTCAAATATTATGCTATAATACTTGTACACATGCCTTGAATATTTGTACACTTGGTTTAAATGAAAACATTACATGAAATTAGGGTTTTTGGAATAAATGTTAACGTATAATGCTTGTTTTGAAGTTACGTTGTAAATGGTACATTAAACGGATAACGTATTTGGTAAAAATGATATTAGGACATAGACTTGACATATTAGGATGTGTACATGATATAAACATAGATATAGTTGGCATTGGTTGTTGCGTGAGCTCATTTAGTTTGCTATGTAAGTTACGTTACATAGTTGACATGAAATAAAGCAAAAATTTCCCGTGAAGATGGTTGTACTTAATTTAATAAGTAGATATTACATTGATTGAAATTGCATCTAATTTAATAGATGGATAATTACATTGATGAAAATTATGGGTTGTTATAGTCTCCCTCCCTTAAAAGAAATCTCGTCTTGAGATTTAGTTGGATGCTGGAGTGGTGTTTGGAAATAGATGTGGATACTTAGTATGAATTTGATCTTCGCGTTCCCACATAAATTCTGGTCCTCTTTTAGAGTTCCATCTTACTTTGACTATAGGGATGTGACTTTGTTTCAGTTGTTTGACTTCTCGATCCATAATTTCTATTGGTTCTTCCACAAAGTTGAGCTTATCATCAAGCTGAAGTTCTTTCATTGGAATGACAAGGGATTCATCAGATAAGCATTTCTTTAAATTAGAAACGTAGAAAGTACTGTAGACACTACTGAGTTCTTTAGGAAGCTCTAGTTTGTATGCCACTAGGCCAATCAGTTCTTCAGGAGATCGATAATGACCTAGATTATGTCATGTCCGTTTGAGGTTTTAGGTAGTTTTGTGACGAAATCCATCGTTATTCTCTCGCACTTCCACATAAGAATCTCCAGTTGTATCAGTAAGCCGATAGCTTCTGACATTCAGGTTTAACTCTAGAGCATGTTAAACATTTGCCAACATATTCAACGATGATTGCCTTCATGTATGGCCACCAATAGAGTTTCTTTAGATCCTGATACATCTTGTCAGAACCTAGGTGAATGGAATACTTTGATTTATGAGAGTCATGCATGATCAAGTCCCTTAGATTACCAAAGAGTGGTAACCAACTTCGATTCTTGATACATCGGGTTCTATCAGGACGTATTTAAAATGCTTTGTCCATTCCTTGTAGGTTTTCAGCTTTGATGTTTTCTTCTTTGAGTGCTTCATTTTGGGCTTGGAGGATTTGTGATGGTAATCTTGGGTGAAGGGTCATAACTAATGCTCTAACTCGGAGTGGTTTGATTCGTTCCTTTCGGCTTAAGGCATTTACTATTCCCCTCTTAAGAAGGCGTTGCTTTGGGATTCTATTGTTTCTCAATCTTTTTTATGGATTTCATCTAGAAATCCTAAGTGTAATTTAAGTTGGATAGGATGGTTGCAAAACCCCTTAGCTATGTCAGCTTCTTTGTAATTCTTTCGTCTAGCTTTTGCTAGCTTTAATAAAATGCCGCCGTTCTAAAAAAAGTATTTATAAGCCTCTAGAAATAAAATGTATAACTTGTATTTTATGTTAGATTTGGATTAAATGTATTTTGTTACGTACTTAATATGAGTGAATTACGATTATAACTCATATATCATTGAAATTGTCGTATTGTTATTTGTATGTTATGTTTATTGTGTTTTAGATTTTTATATTATTTTTGCATTCAGATTAGTTAAATCAACAAACCACCAGCCTTATTCATCGCTTGACCTATGTACTTAAAAATATTAAATGAGTCACAAAGGGTTACACATGTTATGCAGGTCTGGGTTAGGGTTCAATTTCTTGGCTGAGAGTAACTAAATGGGCCGTATTTGTGGTTAGAGGTCATAATAAAACCCGCGGAACGTACACGACTGGATTCCACCCTAGTTTTCATCAATGCATTACGCATCTCTCGACCCATGTACATTTCATATTGGCTGCATGACCAACATATATCTCGTTCAATTCACTTATTTAATTTTTTTGATCTTTTAGTATCAAGTCATACAATATGATGCAACCATACATACGTAAAATATCCATTTCTCTTGGTAAGCATGTGCTTGTTGTGCTATAACACCCCAACGATCTTGCAAAACAACAAAAGCTTGTTACACATCTTTTCCTTCACTTTCTTGAGCCCTCTTAAAATTCAAATCAGGTTGTTCTCATGCAACCGTATATGTTTTGAAAATAGTAGCCCAAGTAGGATAAATATCGTCAGGTGGGTTAGGGGTGTTTATCGGTTCGGTTTTCAGGTTTGTGGCTTGTACGGTTTGGGTTCATCAGTTTGAAAATTTTCAAAGTCAAAACCAAAACCAAACCAATTATAGAACGGATAAAACCAAACCATAAACCAAATTAGAATTCGGCTTGGTTTCGGTTAAAACCAAAAAAACCAAATTCAACATGAACTCCAATAAAATTAAAAACATTTTCCCAAAAATATAATCTAAAAGTTATAAATAAAAAGCTAAAATTTTCAAATAAAATTAACAGATCAAAATTTCTCACAAAGTGCTTAAGTAAATCAACAAACAAAATTTAAGAGATAAAAAAGTTTCAGAACTTAACGAAAATAAATAAAAACAAAATAAAATAAATTTTCTTCGAGAAAAGTCTTCAGAAGCCTTATTAGCTTCAATATTCCATCTTCAAGCATCCAAACACATTTGCAACTTCATTCTTGCTGAGTATATGTGAATTTATATGAATCAAGTAGGCAAACTCTTGTTCAGTTGCTCACGAATATGCATCAATGCTTGATTTGAGAAGTGATTAGTTTGAAAGATATTTAAAAAGGGGAATATGTCACCCAAATAGTAACCAAGTTTTATGAGTGTTTCAATTTGGTACCTCAAACTTTATATTAACCATAAAAACCATTAATGTTTCAAAAGTGCTTCATTCTTGTGTAGTTTTCTAAAATTAGTGTGCTTAAAGTATCCATATTGCTAGTTAGGATAATACGATAGAAGTATATATATAATTAACTTTTTTTTATGTGTTTTAGAGATATTCGATTTTTTCGGTTTGGTTTGATTTATTTTTGTCAAACCATAACCAAAATCAACACTAATAAAATACACTAATACGAACGCGTTGGTTTCATAACATGCCACACAGCAATTAGCCAAATTTTCAGTTCAGGTTATATAGGTTTTGGACTGGTTTTCTTTTTGGTTTATTCTGGTCGTCAAACCAAAACACTCAACACCCCTAAGATGGGTAATACCGTTTTTGTACCTGTTTTGCCATTTGTATACGGGAATCGGGATTCGGTATCGTAACTAGGTCATAAGAAAAATTGAACGATATAGAACCGTTAGGTTAATATTTGCCCTCGTTTATTACAAAAAAAATGCATGTCATATTCTATATAATATTATTGATGCAACAACTTCAGCATTATTCTTGGGTTTTTGTATGACCCCCCCCCTCCCCCCCCCCCCCCCCCTTCACCCCCCCCCCCCCCCCCCACCCACCCCCCCCCCCCCCCCCCCCGCCTTTTTAATTTTTAATTGGTAACGAGTCATTAAAAAATTGAACGATAGAACAGTAAGGTCATTATTGGCCCTCGTTATATCAAAAAACGCATGTCAAATACACAAATCTTGTGATGCAACAACTTCAAGCATTATTTTTTGCTATTTGTTAAAGCCCCGTGCTTTTTTAATTGGCATTCGTAAATGTTCGAGCGATTTCTCCATTCTCATAGCATCAATCTATACTACTACGCATACCCAATAACCCTTGATAATTTTCGGTGTCTTTTTAATATAAACTCAAAATTTCATTAGTAGATAGTTTTTTAAATACTTCTTCGAGTATACGCATTTAAAATTCCGCACGAAGCATTTTTGCTTATCGCCAAAATGAACTTCCAAAAGATGTTTGGCACATTCGTAATCCAGAGGTACACTCTTATGAGTGTTTGAACTCGTCGCTTCTTCGTCGTCAAAAGATAAATAATGTTCATGATAATCGTTCAAATTTAACAATGTTTTGGCGCGTACTTCGTCGGGATAACTCATTTTGAAAATGTATACGTGATAGTATATGAACTAGGGAAAAAGTAAAGTGCTTTTTGTTATTTGGATGTTAAAAAGTGGTTTTAATTTATTTTTTAGCCGTTCCATAAGTTATTGGAATGCCCTCGTTATATCAAAAAACGCATGTCAAATACACAAATCTTGTGATGCAACAACTTCAAGCATTATTTTTTGCTATTTGTTAAAGCCCCATGCTTTTTTAATTGGCATTCGTAAATGTTCGAGCGATTTCTCCATTCTCATAGCATCTAATTATATACTACGGCATTACCCAATAACCCTTGATAATTTTCGGTGTCTTTTTAATATAAACTCAAAATTTCATTAGTAGATAGTTTTTTAATTTCTTCTCTCGTGTATACCGCACTTTAAAAATTCCGCAACGAGATTTTTGCTTTATCGCCAAAAATGAACTTCCAAAAGATGTTTGGCACATTCGTAATCCAGAGGTACACTCTTATGAGTGTTTGAACTCGTCGCTTCTTCGTCGTCAAAAGATAAATAATGTTCATGATAATCGTTCAACTTTAACAATGTTTTGGCGCGTACTTCGTCGGGATAACTCATTTTGAAAATGTATACGTGATAGTATATGAATTAGGGAAAAAGTAAAGTGCTTTTTGTTATTTGGATGTTAAAAAGTGGTTTTAATTTATTTTTTTAGCCGTTCCATAAGTTATTGGAATTCAAATTTTAAGTAAATAGCAAAAATTACGCACAAGATTGGTCCTGAAAGTTATAACGACGTACATATAACGCACCAAACAGTGTAGTATAACGGTGTTATAGATACTATACGGTGCATATAACGTGCCTTTAACATATTGCATCGTGCCCGGCATCTAAGAGCATTAGGTACCATAACATCATAACACCATCACATCAGCTTTAACATTTTAACACCAACACACTAAAATACCTCTGCAATCATAACACCTTATAACACAACTTTGGGACCCACCATTTTTTTTCTTTTCCATTTATTAACTTATAAATTCAAATAACATTTTCATAAAAAAAGTTACAAAATTCTAATAACATTTTTATAAATTCCAATAACATTTTTATAAAAAAAGTTACAAAATACAAATAAAATTAAAAAGAAAAAAAAAAGTTAAACTTCTTAAAAAAACTTTAGTCCAACTTATTTTTAGCCCATTTCCAACCCACGTGAAACGATATTAACTTATACTATTAAATAAATAAAAAAACCTACATTCTTCTTCATTCCCACACGCACACACACACACAAACGCATACACGCACACAAAATAAACACACACACAGACTAACACACAACACAAACATCTGTTGGGATTTAATATCTAGGTAACCAAGTAACTACGAGTACGCAGCGGATTGGATCTAGTAATAGCATATGGTTAACACGTACATGAAAAGTAAATAGAAAGCGTACCTCTTAGCCAATGATTTTGAAACGAATAAGTGATTAAAACAATCACCTCTACGGTTGCTCACACAACACGTCGAACAAGTACGCAACAATGCTAGTCGTAACTTCACTAGCTTCAAACACCTTGTGTATGCTTAATTACTTGAACCGAAAACCAAAACAAGCTATCAACACGTGTTATGTTTTGATTCAAAGCCAACCAAACACTCAAAGAGTAAATATATGAATTCCCGAAAAATAATAAACCAACGAATGGTTTAATATTATCGCTTTTCCTTCTACATTAGAAAACGTCAAAACCTGTAGGTCCTTATAAACAGGATCTGATGAGCCTTGAATGACTTTGAGTCCTTTGAATGAATCCAAAGTTACTATAGGAGACAATGATATGAATATAAAGATTTGATGCGGAATATCAAGTTCTTATACCAAGTCGAAACAAGAACAATTACTAAAATTGCAATTACATAATCTATTTGATTGTGAAATACTCAAATCAATCCTGTTTACAATACTATTCTATGTTACCTTTATAGGCTTAAGGGAACCCTAAACGCGTTAAGGAGAATAATACTTAATTTTCCTAAATCAACGCTTAAATTGATAACTATTACTTAATTACAACAGACTTACTGTTTCCGACCAACAGTATTTACTTTATACTGCCAGACTTAAGTTAATGCTGGCAGACTTAACTTGCTCTACCAGACTTAACTAACAGTATTAAGTCTGTTTACAATATTTTCCTAACAATCCTCCCCTAACTTGATCTTCATTCATGAACTTCAAGTTCTTTCAAAACATTCTTGATCTTTAAATACTTTAAGCTTCACTTTGGGCTTTAGAGGATTGTCTTGAACTTCTGTCTTCAAAATAATATGTCTTCAGGTCTTCAAATTTTGACAGCAACTAGTCTTCAATGACTCTTCAGCAATATTGACAATATTGTACATCAAATCATAAAGTTTCATTCTATTCTCATCACTTCCAGGTGTGTTAACTCCTGTGAGAGGTGAATCATTAAAAAATTTAAATGGATTTGATGTCTCTTTACCAGTTAGCCATTAACTCTGGAGTAGTCAGTTCTTTGGCCACCAGAAAGATGTATATCCATGGTCAACTGAAAACCATTTCAACTCTCAGTACTTGAAACATTGGTGAGTTGAATACCATATGGTTTTTGGCAAACCATTACAGCCATCAACGGATTTGATATGCCTTTACCTGTAGCCGTTTGCTCAGGGCTAGTCAATCCTTTGGCACCTAGAAAAGGTAAATTCCATGGTGGATTGATTTTGGTAAATTGTCAACCATAGAACGGATTTGATAGGTCTTTACCAAGCAGCCGTTTGCTCTTGGACTAGTTAGTTCTTATGTCTGTTAAACATGGTGAACCAAAGACCATTTGTTGTGTGGTGGTTAGCCAACACTCAAACCCTTTCTGCCTCTTCATGAGCAGATGTGACTGTGTCATCATCATTAGAATCTTCAAATTCTTCTAACTGTTGTTTCACAAACTTGATCAGCTCCAAAGCCATAGAGCTTTCTTCTTCAGTTTCTAACTTCAATTCCAACATGTTTGAAAGCACTTCCTTGGCCAGAGGGTATCTGTTTTCTACAAACATATGAATGACAAGTCCAGTACTTGTCATGATAGTATGTACCCCTGAGGAACTGTGATTATTTCCAACTGATAAGTTTCCAATTTAATGTGTATCCAAAAAGTCTGTAAGTATCACCTGGATTGAACATTAAATCATTTAGATCTCCCCAAAAGCATCTGTCAAACCTTCAGGAAGTTTGTCTTCTATTTCTTCCATGGACTAGTTCATAGATAACTTTCAAGTCTTCTCATGTCCAAAAATTGTTTGTGACTCCCATCAAGGTGCGAAAGAATCTCTGATGTCCATTACTCCTTGTTACCTTATTCAGATATATATCTTCATCAGGTTTGGTTTGATCATATTGAGGTTTAGTCGTGAGGAAAAATGACTGCCATTCAATAATGGGATATTGATGATCAAGACTCTCTGCATCAATCACTTTATCTTCATCAGGAGCTATATGTAAGCATATCTTCAAATCATCATCTTCTCTTGTGAGACTAGAGGCATGCTTTCTCCTTTTTGCTTTTAACTTCCTCCTTGTGCCTAACTTCCTTTTCTTTGCTCCTTCTTCCTCTTGAACTTCCTCATGAACAGATTCATCCCTTCTTTTCTTCCTCTTTATGAGTAGCTTTCTCATTCATCTTTTTGAGTGCTCTTTCATCTTCTTCAGTTTCAATAGCCACAAAAGTCTGATCTTGCTTCTTGTATCTCTCATATAAGACTTGAATCTCCTCAAATGATTTAGACTTTAACTCAGCATGCTTCTTATTTGCAACATGTTTCAGATAAGTGATCATCTGATTTCTAAGCTGAGATATTGTTGGTGGCTTGTTTCTGATAGCAGCATATCTTTGTTCTGCAAGAAACTTCCTTTGGGCAGCAATTGTGTCATGTAGAAACTTTGCCCTATCCTCAATAGAATATTGCTCCCTTTCTTCTTGTTGAATCTTTTCTGCAAGAATCTGATCTGCATTAAGTCTTGCTTGAATGTAGTCAAATTCAGTTGCAAGTGCTTCTTTTGCTGCTTCTTCCTCTTGCTCTACCAATCTTCTAGCCAGAAGTGCATCAAGATCAATTTGTCTTTGTGTTTCAGCATTCATTGTAGCTTGCAATCTTTGAGCTGCCTCTAAATCTGCTAGCTCTTGAAGCTCTTTTGATTTCTTTGATGCTTGAACTTCGGCTTGAAGGTCTTTTTCAGTCATTGGAGCTTTTCCTTTTCTTCTTTGGACTCTTTCTGTCTCACCAGTGTTAAGTTCAGCAGTATTAACTTCAGCAGTATTAACTTGAACTGAAGGTGTACTACCAATATTAACTTGAGCTGAAGGTGTACTACTAGTATTAACTGGTCTTTCAGCAGGTTCTTCAAAATCTAAGACCTGGGTAGGAGTTGCTGTAGATTTGGGTTTCCTTCTGTAAATCTTGCTACCAAGAGGTGCTTGTGATCCCTTAAATCCTTCTGAAGCTACATTAGTTAAGATTTGTGCAGCCTCTAAGGTGGAAGGACTTATTTGTTCTTCTTGAGCCTCCCCTGAACCCTTGCTCTTTTCAGGAGTGGCAAATGTGTCTCCTTGATCTGTTTGAGAAGGAACATCTTGATCCTGACCCTGTGCATCCTTAGTTTCCTTACTTTTCCTCTTCTTCCTCAACTTGTTTTCAAGCTTTTTAACCTTCTCCATCAGCTTGAAGATTTCTGTTCCAAGAGTCTGCTTAGTTTCACTTAGTTCCTTTTCCAAAGATTTTACTCTTGATTCCAGCCTAGGTACAATATCCATCAGGTTCCTAAGTTGCTCACTTTCTTCACTAGATCTAGATGCTTGAATCTCAGGTTCATGTGAAGGTGGTGGAGACATGTGATAAGAAGGTTCAAATGATGGACCTTCTGTATCATGATATGAAGGTGATGGAATTTGAGGAGATGGTGGATGAGTTGGTTGGGTGTCAGGTTGGATAGGAGGTGGTGAAGATGTTAGTTGTACACTTGATGGTTGAGGGGGTGGTGATGAAGATTGTACATGTTGAGTTAGTGTTGGAGGGGATTGTTCAGTTTGTGTAAGTGGAGGTGGTTGTGTTGGAGTTGATGTTATAGGTGGAGGAGGGATTTGTACATGAGATGGTGTAGGAGTTGGTACAGGCTGAGATGGTGTTGGAGCAGCACTTGGTTGAGGTTGACCTGCATCAATGGTTAGCATAGCAGGCAACAATGGTCTATGTATCCCTTGAAAACTTCTTTTCATATTTCCAAAAATCTTTTTGGTTAATAATACAGGCACAAAAAGGTTTTTGTTTTCAGTCTGTATATTCAAAATCATTTGAAGAAAACGAGGGTACATTAAAAACTTTGATTTGCTTTTTAAATTTGAGATCATTCCATCAAAGATAAGTTTTGAAAAGTTAAAGTCTCTTCCAGTGGAAAGACAGATCAAAGCAGTAGCAATGTGCTACCAAACTGATCCCATCCTCCACTTTTGGAGCTTATACAATAAAGAATGTGATGGATTAAGAATCTCCATTGGGGTGTAAACTGACTTTTCCAAAATGTAAAAGTTTTGTCATTTACATACCCAATATTTTGTAATCCTGCAAAAATCTCTTCATTTTGCAACATGTTAATCCCTGAAGCATCTGCTAATTGGAGTTGCCTCCTAACAGACTCTTCAGTGATTGTATATTCAATAGAATCTATAGTTGCATTAAGTTGTTGAGTCCCATCTGCAAGTGTTCTGGCAGTTGCAGTCTGCCAAAACTGCTTGACAAGGGAATCGTAGATAGGTGGATTGTGAGTGAGAGCATACCTCAATTTTGAGCGTCTGAGGAAATCCACTATCTCTGTGTAACCAGCACTCTCAGCAGGTTTGAATAAGAAACCCACTTGATTATGCTTATCACAATACTTGAGTTGCGCCATTGAAAGATTTGGTGAAAAATATTTGAATCTTTAAAAATTAGTACTGGTGATGGGACGTTTGAAAGATTAGGTCTGGTAGTGAGAGTAATTTTACTGATTGCTTTTGAGAGAGGATCTTTACAAGAAAAAGATAATAGGGTAAATAGTGATAAGGATGAAAGAGAAATTACTTTATCCTTATATAGGTACTCTATCAGCGATTTAGGCGGCTAAAAGATCTTCAACGGTTATATTTGAATAAAATAAATTGATTTTATTTCAATCAGTATTAAGTGAAAGCGACCAGACTTAAAAATTGCACTACCAGACTTAAATTAGTCAACCAGTATTAATAATGACTCACCAGACTTAACATATTTTCAACCAGTTTTAATTATATTTACAGCAAGTTGACCACAACATCATTACTTACAACCAATTTGCATCCAATTAGCAAGTGACAACTGGCATGTTCTTTTCCATGTCCAAGTTAATCTGCAACATCCTTTCCAACTCCAAGTAGTACCTGCAAAGTTAGTCTATACAAGAAAGGCAATTCTAATCTAACTTATAATTAGCAGAATTAACCTAAGATAACTACCAGACTTAATACTTAACTACCAGTATTAAGTGGTTACCAGATTTAACTTTTACACTAGCAGACTTAATACTAAGCTACCAGTATTAAATCTCTATATTACCAGAATTAATCCTAAATTATACTACCAGAATTAATTCTAACTTATACTACCAGGATTAATTCTAAACTACCAAATTTTCATAAATTTTCACTTTTCCTCCCCTAAATGTAGATTATGGGTTTTACCATTCCAATGTTAACAGCAAAAATTAAAACTTGGACCATAAAATGCTTTGTTCAAAATATCTGCTACTGTTTAAGTCGTGTGAATTTTCTGCACTGTATCAGCTTACTTCTATAGCAATCCATAATGAAGTGATGACGTATTCTCATGTGTCTTCGGTCTTTGTTGATAGGACAGGATTCTTGATTATGCACAATTTAAAAAAAAAAAAAAAAATTTTGTGCTTTGATTATCAATGATGGGTATGGTGTTCATGAAGTTGAAACCATAGTCTAATAATTGATTTTGCAGCCATAGCAACTTTGACCACAGCAGCTTGCAGCAGCTACATACTCAGATTCAGTTGTTGAAGTTAAGCCACTTTGTCTTGCTTTTGCACTGCCTGAGATTAAACCTCTATTCCAAGAAATGGCAGACAACAGTTGTTGACTTCCGATCCCCAAGATTAGAGAAGCAGCTTAAATCACTTGTCCGAATAAGCAACTAAGTCTAGTGGAGATTCTCTTGGATACCATAAGCCTAGCTTTGGTTTTCCCTTGATGTACTTGAAAATCCTCTTGACTGCATAGAGATGGGACACCTTTGGGGTTACTTGAAATCGCGAACAAGCACAAACTGCATACATTATTATCTGGCATTGAGGCTGTAAGGAGATCTTAAGACATCCTATCATGGAATCGATATAGATGTTAAATACTACATCTGACCTCCTTCATCTTGAGCCAAAGGGGCCTTTGTTTCAATAGGAGTAATGCGGACTTCACAATAACAAAGTCAAACATTCAGTCAGGTTCTCAGCAACATACGTAGTCTTGAATATAAAGATACCTTCTTGTTTGCTTGACTTGTAAAACGAGATAAAATGTATAGATCTCCATTAGATTTATGTGAACCGACTCATGTCATTAAGGCTTCAAATTCATCACTCCAAGACTTCTTTGTGACCAAAAATGATAATCGATCTAATAATTTTGACTAGAAAGATATCCTTTTTGTCCTTCTTTTTGAACTAGTGTCTTGTACTATGGTTCCCCTTTGATAGCCATGCTTCTCTAAAAAGGTAGATGTGTAGCATTCCATGCGAGTGGAGCTGTTGTAGCAAATTACATTTGGCTTTAACACACATATACACTTTAGTTGGGGTGATATGGTCAACTTATACATGGTGGTTGAGAGTACATATTACCTCCTTTCATATTGGGCCATACTAAAATGGCTCTCTGTCACTTCCATCTGGATAGTCTTTAAATCCACCTTATTAGGTGGCAAGGCGATAAAAAATAACACTTAGTGGAGCCTTCGAGACAATGGTGATTTATTACACGATTCTGAGGAGTGACAGGCGTCTGGCCTTTGTCCTGTGCGTCCTTGCCGGCTGGGGTACCTGTACTTTCGTCGAACAGAGTGAAGGGCGGGGGCCGGGATGTCCTTGGTGGTACAGTGAAGTTGTAGATGCTGGTAACAAGACAATTGACTATATTCTTTATAAAAATAAAGAAGATTTTTACTTTGCGAAGAGGAGATAGCAATAAAAAGATAAGTATGAAAGAGAAATCAAACTTTATCTATATATAGCTTCTCTGTTAACGACAATAGCGCCGTAAAAATCTGTAACGGTAACATTTAAACAGTGTTTAAACAGATAAAAGTCAATTTTCCCGCAACCAGCACTAACAATAACCTACCAGTATTAAAATTTACACTACCAGACTTAACTTTGGTCAACCAGAATTAATTATGTTACAACCTGAATTAACTCTTTTTCAACCAGAATTAAGTATTTACTGAAGACTTACAAAACAAAGACCTTATCACACCTGCCTTACATCTGCAAATCCATGTTATTCCTGCAAGAATTAGTCTAAAACAAAGAAAAACATGCTGCAGGAGTTTGTATAGACAGAATTAACTTAAACTAACTACCCGAATTAATACTACTAACTACCAGAATTAATACTACTTAAGCCAGATGTTAGTTAAACTAACTACCAGAAGTATACAAACTATACAACTAAGCCTCCCCTGAAATGTAGCTATGGGTTTATCATACCAATACTAACCACCAAGTAATTAAACCGTGGTCCATCAAAAGGTTTAGTCAATAGGTCAGCTACATTTAAGTCTGTGTGAATTTTCTCCACACTAATGAGCTTCTTCTCATAACAATCTCTTATAAAATGGTGGCGTATCTCGATGTGTTTTGTCTTGGAATGATACACTGGGTTCTTCACGATGCAGATTGTACTTTCATTATCAATGTGGATTTTGGTATTCATGAAATTGAAACCATAGTCCAGCAGTTGATTTTGAACCCACAATACTTGTCCACAGCAATTTGCAGCAGCTACATATTCAGCTTCAGTTGTAGAAGTAGCTACAATAGTCTGTTTCTTGCATTGCCAGGAGATAAGTCTTTGACCAAGAAATTGACAACCACCTGTTGTGGATTTCCTGTCAAGATTTGAACCACCATAGTCACTTCAAGAATGCTACCAAAATCAAGGGGTGAATCCCCTAGGATACAATAAGCCCAAGATTAGGTTTTCCTTGAAGGTACTTGAAGATCCCCTTTGACAGCAATGAGAGAGAAAGTCCCTTTTGAGTTACCCTGAAAGACGGTGAGACAAACACATACTGCATACATAATATCAGGTCTAGAAGCAGAATAAAGTAACATGAGAGAACCTATCATTGATCTATACAAGTGTACATCTACATCAAAAGCGTCCTCATCCTTTGTCAAAGGCAACTTGGTCTCCATAGGAGTGATAGCAGCTTTGACATTCACAAGATCAAACTTCTTGAGCATGTCAGCTACATACTTGTCCTGAGATATGAAGATGCCGTCCTTGTTCTGTTTGACTTGAAGACCTAAGAAGAATGTAAGTTCACCCATGGAGCTCATTTGGGGAAAAAAAATTTAGCGTGGCCCTTTTTTTTGCCATCAAAGGCCTTCAAAGTCGCCACCCTAACCCAAAAGACCTTTTTGGTAGATCCAAAAATAAATATCAACAACCCCCCCAAAAAAATAACAAACACCCCCCCCCCACCCCCCACTTGAACCAACATGATATCCTTCTTGTTTCTTCTAATGAATAAAGTCTTGTCAATGGTTCCCCTCTTGTATCCATGCTTCTCTAGGAATGTGGACAGAGTAGCATACCAAGCTCTAGGGGCTTGGTGTAATCCATACAAGGCTTTGACCACCTTATAAACCTTTGTAGGATGTTCAGGATCAACAAAACCAGGAGGTTGGGAGACATAGACCTCTTCATCAATAGTGCCATATAGAAAAGCACTTTTCACATCCATTTGATAGACTATGAACCCCATAAATGAGGCAAAGGCTAAAAACAACCTGATAGCTTCAATTCTTGCTACAGGTGCAAAAACCTCATCATAATCAATCCCTTCTTCTTGTCTATGACCTTGAGCTACCAACCTTGCTTTGTTTCTGACAACTACTCCCCGCTCATCCTTTTTGTTCCTGTATACCCATTTAGTACCTATCACCTTAGCACCATTGGGTAAATCAACCAAAACCCATACTTGTTGAAGCTTGAACTGCAACAGTTCTTCCTGCATAGCTTCAACCCAGCTTCCATCTTCAAGAGCTTCTGAGACTTTCCTTGGTTCAAATTGAGACAAAAAGCAAGCAAAAAGACAATGTTGTTGATCTTTATGATTGCTTCTTTGGTTTGCCTGTATGTAGCTTACTAGAGCATGAGCCTCAGTGATTTTCTTGAGAGAGCTTCTAGTCTGAACAGGTGTATTGGGATCTCCAAGGATTTGACTTTGAGGATGAGCATTGTGAATCCTTAGAGTGGGATTTGTAGGAACATCTACCTCATCTGGTAGATTGTTGAAATCAGAAATAATCCCTTCATCATCATAAGAAGCCTTTTCAAAGATACCTTCACTTGATTTATCATAAATCCTTATTTCAGGCATCTCATCATCATCTGCATCAGAGAAGACCTCTTCTTCATGATCAGCACTAGGAGAGATAGCTTCAGTATTGTCAGTATTAACCTCCTCAAAAGCAGTATTAAGGTTAATACTACCAGTATTAACAGGATTAGTACTGGTAGATACTGTAGTAGGTACTGGTCCTAAGTGCTTTAAAGCAAGAGCATCCAATTCATTCCTAAAAGTCATAATGTCTTCAGCAGACTTGGATATTGGTGTAGAAGATGGTTGCCTTTGGGAGTGAGTCTTCTTTGTAGCAATCTTTTCAGAAAGAGATGTAGAAGAAACCACCACGAGGTCTGCATCCTCCTCAGTTTGCACATCAATATCAATGACTTCCTTTGAACCTGCAGGGTTAGCTTGATTTTGCACAGAAACAGGTATATAGTTCATAGAGTCTGTAAGATAGTCTAAGTCAAACATCCACCTATGGCCTATTCCCTGTACATTGGGTTTTTCCTCAAGAAAGTTGACATGAAGGTTTACTTCAACTCTTTTGGTGACTAAGTTATAAACCCTAAAGGCTTTACTATTTACAGAGTAACCAACAAGAAAACCCTCATCAGATTTTCCATCAAACTTTCCTAGTGGGCTAAGAGTATTGAGAATGGTAACATGGCACCCAAATGGTCTTATATAGCTAAGGATTGGTTTGTGGCCAAACAAAAGCTCATAAGGAGTTTTGTTTTGAGGCTTGGTCACTCTTACCCTGTTGAAGGTATAGCAAGCAGTATTAACTGCTTCTGCCCAAAAAGTGGTAGGTAAGTGTGAGTCAGCTAGCATAGTCCTAGCAGCCTCTATAAGGGTCCTATTCATTCTCTCAGCAACCCCATTTTGCTGAGGAGTCCTTGCATTACTAAACTCCTGTTTGATACCCTTTTCCCCACAGAACTCAAGCATAACCCTGTTTTTAAATTCTGTCCCATTATCTGATCTAATGATTTTTACTTTTTGATTTAGTTGGTTTTCTATCTGTCTTATAAAAGTCTTAAGGATGCTTTACTCTAGCAGTATTAACATGCACAATACCAGAATTAACATTTTGCTTGCCAGTATTAAATCTAGAACTACCAGACTTAATGTGAGTGCCAGAATTAACATTTTGCTTGCCAGTATTAAATCTAGAACTACCAGACTTAATGTGAGTGCCAGAATTAACATGCACACTACCAGAATTAACATTTCCATGACCAGTATTAACATTTACCCTACCAGTTTTAATAGTTTTGCTAGCAGTACTAAGGTTGGGTCTAACATTTACAGGTCTGGGAGTGAACTGATTTGCTTTATTCACCCTGTTAGTGTTAGTCCAGGCTGGTGTGGCTTGCCGAACATTAGCATGAACCACCCTTTGGCTCTTAAGAGCAGCTTCCCTTGCCATCTTCTTCTCATAATAGTCACAGTCCTTAATCAAGTGACTAAGACTTCCACACACAAAACATGGTTTTCTTTCAAAAGAATATCCTGTACCTAATTCCCTTTCCATACGTGGATTCCAATTCTGTCTGTTATTTGAAGGAATAGGTGAGGAAGTCACTGGTGTCCTAATTGGTTGCCTAGGAGTTTTTACATGCTGTGCACAACTAGGGTCAACTGTCTGTTTGGGTTTAGGCACTTGTGGTTGAGTCTTTTGAGTGGCAATGGTAACCTGCTCAATAGAAGGTATAGGGATATGGTCATGGATAGGATCATCATTGACTGAATGGTTAGATGTAGCTCCTAGCTCCCCATCACTGTCATTGGATGGACAGGTTGAGTAAACAGTGGAACTAGCATCAAGAACAGTAGACTAGGAGGGATTGAGGTGAGGGTCCATATTTACCATACTCATACAAAGAATCATCTATATCCTCCTGTTCCTATGGGTATAATCACCTCTAAGAGGAGGGGGAATCCTGATATCTTACCTGTTTTAAATCTGCTGTTATAGTGGATGTCATGATATCCTGAATTTGTTTCCCTAAAGCAAAAATACCTTACTTATCTCTTCCTCATATCCTAGGACCTTAGCTTTGATTTTATGGCCATATCCTAAACATATCTTAACAGTTGAGCTCATCCCACACTTCAATTACGCTTCACAAAAGATTTTTAGAAGAAGCAATCCAAGAATTAAATTTTTTGTAAGGCATCTTTGTCCTTGACAGCTTTCATTCCTATTCTTCTATACTTTTTCAGCTTTTCATCTTTTTCAAAAATTTGATTGGCTTGAAAATTTAATTTTTCAGTTAAGGAAGATTGTTGTTTGTGGGAGGCTCTTAGCTGAGATTCTAATTTCTTAACAGCTAGCTTATGGGCAGTTAAGGCAGCTTCTTGGTCACCAAATTCAGATTGCAATTCATCATACTTAGCTTGAAGGGCATTATATGAATCTAAACACAATTTAGAGCACATGGATACCTCATTATTCACAGTGAAAGCCATTAGAGCATGATTGAGTTCCTCATCTGTAGTCTGCTCTACCCAATTGATCTGACCTTCATCAATGGTCATCAAGGCTTCCTTTTCAGTTCGCACTGGCTTGAAATCCTGACCTCTACCTGCTTCCTGCCTGCTACCTTCCTTTGAACCTTTAAACTTGCACTCCCTGGCAAAATGCCCAGTATTGTGGCAATTGAAACATTCAACTTTTCTCTTATCAAATGCCACATGCATTTTTCCATCCACTCTTGGCCGTCTGCCTGTCTTCTTGTAGAACTTCTTAATCTTTATGGCAGTCATAGCAATCTGCCAATTTATATCCATTTCTTCCAAATCCAGATCATCAATTTGATCTAGGTCTTCATGTATCAAATCCACATCATCAGCATTTGTGGCTAGAAAAGAATGGATAACTTCATCAGCAAGACCGAAGTAGCAGTTGTTGTTGCTTTGGAAGAGGGAAGTGGTATAAGAAAACTTTAACTCTGAGTAGGCTTGGGCTTTGGCTTGCTAGAAAGGCTTTGGCTTGTGATAGAAAAGCCACATTATCAGATGTAAGGGAAGAAGATGATGTCTTTTGGATGTCTTGTTCAAAGACACTCAAATTATTGTATAAATCATCTATTGATAGTGTGTCAATATTGTTCTTCGTTCTCATTGTCATGGCTAGACTATCCCACGCAGGAGGAAGGGACCTCAAAAACTTGTGATTTGCGTCTTCATCTGACGCACTCGCTCAAGGGTTTCCAACTGTGATAAGGAGTTTTTGGAACCTATGATACCTTTCTTAAGCTTTCCTTAGCGAGATAGTAATGCCTCAAACTGTTGTTTCAAATAACAGGCTTTTTGCATTTTCTTTGAATTGCATTACCACAAAACCATGTCTGTGGCTGCCCAGATTCTTTGGCATCAATCCATTGCCATGAAACGTTGAGATTGATCCTTTGGAATAGCCATTGCAGTTAGTGTTCTAGCTTTCGTTTCTTCTCATCAGCAAACTGTTCCTCTTGTGTGGCTGGAGAAGAACCCTGTTTACACCTATCCCTTACCTTTGGTGACTCGCTTCTTTAAGTTCCATTCTGAATACTTTCCAGACTCATTATCTATTATACTCAAGATAATGTTCCATCTCCATGCCCACAGTATCATAATCACTCCTTTTGGAGGACGGCAGGTTTAATGTTTGAGAGGGTATTGTGGTGATTTTTGTGGTAGTTTAGAGGAGCAATCTCTTTGTTGGATGCTGTACAGATCCAATTAAGATGCTCATCATGAAGAGAAAGTTCCTCATCATCATGAAGAGAAAAATTATCGTTTGCAGGATGAGACATGATTATTTGATTTGGTGGAATAAAAGGTTTTGATCTATGTTCAATCTTGTGCAAAGTCCCTTTAGTGGCTCTGATACCACTTGTAGGTCCTTAATAACAGGATCTGAATGAGCCTTGAATGACTTATAGTCCTTTGAATAAATCCAAAGATACTATAGGAGACAATGACTGTGAATATAAATATTGACGCGGAATATCAATACTTATACCAAGACGAACACAAGAACAAATACTAAAATTGCTATTACTATTACTATTTGATTGTGAATACTCAATCAACTGATATGTTTACAATGCTATACTATGTTCCTTTTATAGGCTTAAGGAACCCTAAACGCGTTAAGAGATAATGCTTATCTCTTCCTAAATCAACGCTAATTGATAACTATTACTAAAATTACAACAGACTTAACTGTCTGACCAAGCAGTATTAACTTTAATACTGCCAGACTTAAGTTAATGCTGGCAGACTTAACTTGCTCTACCAGACTTAACTTCTATACTAACAGTACTAACTATTCAGCTATCAGTACTAACTATAACTAACAGACTTAACTTTAATACTAACAGTATTAAGTCTGTTTACAATATTTTCCTAACACTCCACTTTTTAATAATTTTTGCTACGAATACAAATCTTGATTTACAAACCTGCACAAGGTGTTTGACATAGTTCAAGATTTGAGCCCATAACATACCTAAGATTTGTTTAAAGAATGGTTAGTTCAAAGATATGAGCCCATAGTTCAACGATGGGGGCGAGTAAAAAATCAAGAAACATACAGTAACCAAAAAAGTGGTATTTTAGACCTCATAAACATGAAAATGCACTCACAAATACATTTACATTTACACTCACAAGAACTTGGCTCTAAGTCAGTATTTTTACTAAACCACTTATACCATAAAAAATCAACATTTCTAACCACCATTCTATTACAACCCGTAATTTTCACAATGGTATTAATCCATTATTAAATTAGATGCACTGTTATTCCATCTGTTAAATTAGATGTACTTTTTTATTTACCCTCCTTTTTACAGGAATTTTTTGCGTTATTCTCATTATGCCAACGTAACTTGCATCTTAAGTAAAACGAGTCACGCAACCTACAATGTCATCTCTATCTATGTTTAAATCATTATAAACATCCTAATATGTTCAAGTCTATATCCTAATATCATTTTTACCAAGTACATATCCCATTTAATCGTTTTTTTTTTATTTTTTAACTTTTCAAAACTTTATCAAAACAAGCATTAACGTTACGTTTACATCAAAACCTTAATTTATGTCATGTCTACATGTAAAATGAATGTACAAGCTTTAAAGCAGGTTGTACCATGTATCATAGCACCACATTTGAATTTCTTCCTCCCTCCTAAATCAAGTTACAACTTTCTAAAGTTAAAGTGACAAGTCATTAATACAGAAAGCCAAAATAGGTCATTTTACACCAAATTCATTTTAGTTTTTATACCACTTTACACAAGGTACAAGAACTTAAGCATGACTTCTAAATCTTAAACCTAATCCCTAAATCATTCTAAACTCTAATCTAAAACCCTAAACCCTAAACGAAACCCTAAAACCCTAATTTCACTTTAAACCTAAAACTAAACTCTAAACCTTAAAACTAAGCCTAACCTTAATTCTAACCTCTAACCTTAAATCCTAACCCTAATTAAACCTAAACTATCTTAAACCCTAACCTTAACATGGAATTAAAAAACCCTAAAACCCTAACCCGAAATCAAACCAACTTGTCACCTATTTTTCTTTCATTTTAACCCATTTTTAAACCAAGCTAGCACCCTAACTCCTCAAGCACCTCCATGACATCAACACCATGTCACCAAGCAGCCTACCAAGCACCTCCATCACCACCTTGGCCACCAAGTATTGCTTTGTCACCTCCTTGTCACCCCTTTGTAGCCGAACCCTCACACACCCTCCACATCCTTCCACCATTCAATCATACTCTTCTAGCTCTCAAGACTCATCATACTAGCTCTTATGAATCACCTAAGATAGCTTTGACACTAATCAAACATCAAAAACTTGGGCACTAAGCCATTCGAGCCCTATAAATAGTCGAAAACCCCCATTCATTCAAATCACACCTCAAAAACTTATCACCACTCAAATGGAGTTCTAAATCAGACCAAGAAAGATCAAGTGAAGTCCCTAATCTCATAATAGAAGCCAAGAATTAAGAGAAAATAACCCTTGAAGTCGTTACTAGGCGTACGAACCCGAAAACCCCATTTCGACCCATTTTAGCTCAAGTAAGCTCAAAATCTTGTTCAATAAGCTTATAATATGTATTAGAATGTTCATAATACTCTTAAGATCATATATAAACTCTTGTTTGAAGCCTTGAATCCTGAAAATCATGTGTTTTTTATTAAAACCCTAAAAACAACCCGTTTTGATTTTCTAGCTAACGAATCCTTTTTCTAAACTTTTGTTACGTTAAAACATCTTATTTTAGCTTATTCTAATAAGCTATAACCTGCAAATATCATTTGGAATCCTAAAATAAGCTTGCATGGCTTTTTGGACTTGATTTGTAAATTATTTCCATGTAAGGGGTATATATCGTAACTTTTTGAAATTTATAACTAAAAGAGCTGAAAATGTCATTATTCCAAAGTTATAACTATAAGGACCTATCTAGCCAAGTACTAAAGTTAAAGGTTTAAATTATATATACTTTATATATAAAGGACTAAACTTGTAAAAGTTTATAAACCAATGGTATATATTGCCATTTTTGCAAACTTAAAAATATAAAATATAATATTTTTATATAAATTATAAAAATATATATTAATATTATAAACTCGATTTTATTAAAATCTGACACATTAATCGTTATTAATCATCGATCGGCGCATTATAAAACAATTACGTTATATATTCAACGTAATTTATCATCGACTAACTTTTGAAGAAACTTAAAATCTTATCGTATCACGTTACTAGGGAGATTCATGTAAGGAGTTTCATTTGGGTATATGTTTTGATGAGTTTGCTGAATTTACGATTTAAAGTTTCCTGGCTCCTCAAACGTTTACTACATGACCTCTGAATTATGATGACCCGAACAGTGATACAAGATTTCAATAAATTAATAAATCAAAGTAATACGTTAAACTTTATAAAGTTTTAAAACATAAATCATCACACTAAGACTTGGCATATTACCGCAGGTTATGTAACGAAGCCGTTACTTTCACTTTATATACTTTTGCCATCAATCAGATTTCCTCTGTTAAGGTGAGTTTATAGCCTCGCATTTTAAATCTTCTAATGTTTTTGTAAACCCGCGAGGGGGATACATGATATAAACCATGAATATGAGTATTTTTCCAACTGTATGCTATCCTGATATATTATTGCCTAAGTCCTTACTTTTGCCATTAAGACCCTACTATCATGAACCGTTAATTACTTTTCGGAGTAAGCGCGAATGCTGTGAATAGATCTATTTGGGACTGAGCTTCCCCGTTGGTGTACCTATACTTTCTGGTAACCAAACGCACTTCATTTGAAACACTATGCGGGTGTTTGGCAAAGGCACCCGTTGGGGCAACTTATTGTAATTATTGATTATCTCAAGGTCTCGGTGCATGAGCTTAGGGCAATAATACTGTTTTCTATAATAATTGTACTCATTGCAATTATTACACTTATGGGTGTATAACAACGTAACCCACTATTGAACTTGTATTCAAACTGTTTAACATAAACCTATGAATTTCACTCAACCTTTGTGTTGACTTTTTAGCATGTTTATCTCAGGTAACTGAGCACCTTATGGCACGGAGTGGCACGGACTTGAAGATGGCTAAACTGTTATCATTCAAACTTTATGTTTTCATGTAGATTTTGGGACCTCTGTTTGTAAAAACTCTGATGAAATAATGAATGATAACTTATCTTTTAAAAACGTCTCTTTTGAGTCGATCTTTTAAAAAAATCTCTTTTGAGTCGTTTTCTTATGATTCATGACTGTTGTTCTATGAAAATAATCCCCAGATTAGCTTACGCTGCTATATGTAAAAAATGGGGTGTTATACAAGATCATGGAGTTCTTTGGTTTACAAACATTTGGACGAGATTATTGTTCGAAGCAGACGATCAGCTGTACAGGTTTTTAGAATTCGACTTCAAAAGACTTAGTCACCAAGACATTGAAGGATATGTTACTTTTTTCTTGTCAAGGTAAGCCTGGCCAACCTTCAATTTGGATGAACGATTTGCACTAAATGTGGCTTTGAGAATGTACACGAGACGCATTGTCATTCAAGAAACGCTTCTTTTGGAGGATGCTACAGACTGGCAGTGGAAAGTACCCAAAAGAAGATAAATTCTCAAGGACCAGGGACTCATACCGTTCAGATCTTAGTTAAATAATGGACTCTCCTACACTGCATACCAAAATATAAATGCATTATCTATCAAGATGTCAATGACATAAATAGTTTGGTGCGCACTGATGAACTTCACAAGTTCAGTGATGGCACACTAAACCATGTTCGCACCGCTCTCAATGATATTGCTACTGGGATTCAGATGGAGTACTTGCCAAAGAGAAAATAGAGCAAACAAGACAAGCAGAGAGCTCGGGTGATGATAAATGCCATTGATAAGAAACTCAGAGATAGAAGGTTGATGCGTAGTCTGGAAAAGTTTGTTGGTGGAAGACCTTACGGAGGAGACCTTCGGCTGCTACAAAGGAAACCATAGATTCATCTTATGATGTTCTCGTCACTCAGGTCAAACCTCGTAAATAATATAAATTTGTGAATTTGTATATATGTAGTGTAGACTTATGGTGAAAATAAGGAGTGCTCGAGTACAAAATTTTCAGGAATTTCTTAGTAAATTCAAAAAATTTCAAATTATTATACTCAGCACTATCTTATATACCCTCAAATATTAAGGGGGAGCATCAAAATGTTCCTGTTAGAGATTGTGTAATATTTTTGTCCGAACGTTTATTCAAATTGATAATCTAAAAATATCAAGGGATTAAATTTTTGGCTAAGGGAGAAAATGTGATTAAAGCTGAATCTAATTTGTAGTGAAAACGTGATCATAAAATATTCAAGTACTCCACACTTAGCATGTACTACGATTAAGATGCACTTGTAAAGGTGGAGCTTTTAGTGTTGATGGAAATCTCTCAAGTGTAAATCTTTTTTTGTAGATTTATAGCAAACACTTTGATTGTGCTTTTCAATGATTTTGGCTTCGATTGTGATTGGATTACTGAAAGACCGACCGTGTACTTAATTTATGGAGTCTATAGGTGGTTAGGTATAGGTTTTCAATTCCATGATTTAGGCAGAAACCGTGGGATCTCCCAGGATATCCATAAGATAGTGTAGAAGTCCATTAGGTATGATACAAAAAGGAGAAAAAGTGAGAATCTTTTCTTTTTAATATTAATTTTGGGAAAATTTTTTTTAAAAGAGAAAAATTTTATTTTGGGGAAAAGTGTCGATTGAGATTGAGCTAGTTACAGGAACAAAACCAACAAGGTACTAGTTATTAGTCTCTGGTAAGCGCTGATGGGTTGAAGAATTAAAAATGATAAAAGTTAAGATAAAGGGATTGAAAAAAAGATGCTCTCCTTACACTTAGGCAGAAACCGGGTCAATACATTGCGTTTGTCAAGGAATCAAAAGATGATTGCTGACATTGAAGATGACAATCATGGACCTAGTGCATTTTAGTGATGCCATATGCACATCCTCCCCCCCCCATAGCCACTCAGTCGCTCAAAAGACTCTTGTTTCATTTCCCACGAGTACTAACACGCATTTCTATCAACTTTTTCACTCCGAGGATAGTTGATATTGAAAGGTGGCAGTCTGCTCCCAACCTACGTCACTAAACCATAAGTGCACTTATTTAAGTCTAGAGCCAAAAGAGATCATCATAAATCCATATTGGACACTTGTCAATTTTTATGCTCTATCTCACCCACAATGGTGATTTAGCGAGAAATATAAAGAGTGCGCATTATCCTTGTGATTTTGCCAGAACATCCGAGTGATACTTAAGTATTCACAATGAAGATGGAAATCCTGCTTGAGCCAACATCAAACAAGCTCATGGTAGGTGACTTGTGCGATTCTTATAAATCAAACTTGTGACAACTGGAAAGCAACAACGATGCGATTCTATATGAATCAAACTTGTTCCAGGTTATGGATTGACGATTGATGAATTTTTGAAATGATTAACACTCTCGATGTGTCACAAAACTACTAGCAAGTGACATGTCAATTGACTTTTCAAATCGATTTTTCTATTCAATCGGTGAGATAGTAACTCACTGGTTCACTCTTATCGCGCTGTCTGCTTTGAGACGTTCCGGTAATGAGAACATGTTGAGTTTGATGAATCTAATACATACGTGTTAGAAAGATTCGATACTTCAGCTGGAAATCATGTCAAGGAGATTCTTCTTAAATTGAATCTACCTGATCACAGGTCGATCCTCACAGATTCGAAGGTTACTCCAACCAAACACGGGCGAATGACAAAGCCATATTCGTCCCCCCGCTTTATTACTAACTGTTTTAATGCATGATACTTAAAGATGGAGGTGAAGGTACCTGTTTCCAGCTGACTCACAAGATTTATAGCCACATGCTCATACCCGACCGAAAAACATAAAGACATCATGAAAGGCTCATTACATGTTCTCTAGACTTCCGCTATCTTGATACCGCTTTACGTCTGTTCCTGATCAGTGACAACAGTATTAATGACAATGAATTTCAAAGAAGTTTTTTGTCACTCAAAAAATACCAACGTCTTTCTCGAATGTGACAAAGGTTTCGTTTAAAGTTTAGAATTTCAACTTTAATGGAAGAAGACCCTCCAGTCAGAGAAAGAACCTTTAGGCAAAGAGAGGAAGACAGGTTAGGTGAAGAAGCTGCTAGGAGATTGTATGAAGAAGAGCAAGCTGAGTTGGAAAGAGAGAGAGAAGAGATGCAGCGGAAAAGACAACATGATGTATTGAATTCAGCAAAATACTATACCGATTCTGATTGGACTGACATAATGAGTCAAGTTCATGCAAATCAAGGACTTACTGCTGATCTTTTGGGTCCCGATGTCAATGAAGATAACTTTGCTGAAAGAATGGTAGCTCTGATTGCTAAACGAAGAAGAGAGTTTGCTGTACAGAGGTTTAAGGACAAGTTGAATAAGCCGATGACCTATGCACAACAGAAGGCTTATATGCGAACTTTTGTGAAGAATCAAAGCTCAACCATTTATACCACCGGATGGACCATGAAGCATGTGAAGTCATTTTCTGATGATCAACTCAAAACTGAGTTTGACAAAATCAGAACAGCTGCTGCAGACTTACAATCTCAAAACATCAGGAGGTCCCTTAAAAGACCTAGTGCAGATTTGGAGCAACCTAGTTCCAAGAAGTCCAAATCAACTGAAGTTCCAAAGTCTGATGTTCCTGCTGATTCACAACAACCATCTGTGGAAGTCCCTTCTCAGAAAGCTCCAATAGAGGATGTTGAAGTTCCTTCTAACACTGCCTCTACAACTCAACACACTGGTTCCTCATTCAAGAAGGTTGGTACCAGGAAGAAGCGATTAGGTCGAAAAGGTGTTCATCCTTCTCACTCTACCATTCCTATTGAAGACGGAGATCCTGAAGCTGAACACAAAATGTGCATTAAGTATGCTTCTGATGCTGATTCTGCTTCTGATGATGATACACCCGTTAATCTCTTTGCTGTTGTTGACTGGGAGTTATTGCCTACGGGGTTAGGCTGGATCAATGTCATCTACCGGAAAGACAACTCTCGCAAGTGCTTCACAAGTCTTAGGGAAATTCTGCACTTGGTTACTAGAGTAGACTTGATGACCATCTATGGCCGTGTAATGACATTTTATCAGGATAAGCAAGCTGCAGGAGTTGGTCTTGTACTTTGGGGAGATCTTAAGGTTTTGATAGATTCACCTGAAGTGAATGATGGTAGTGATGTTTGGAAGAATCAAAACACTTGGAATGTTCAAAGTTGGAAGCTATATTCTTATTCTGGCGTTCATGTGTTGGAGATAGTTGGTGGCCTTGTTATACATATGTTTGTCGATAAGAAGTATCCTCTCTCTGTTAACCTTATCGAACGGATGCTTGATCATCAGCTGGAAATTTGTCAAGAAACAGTGGGTAATAAACTTACCACTGCGGTTCAGTTGATTGCCTTTCTCAAGAAACAAATTACTGATTTAAGGCGTCCTAAGGTTCATGACTGGTACTTCTATCTTTTGCTGTTTTCTTCTATCTTTTGTTATGTTTTGTTTAATCTTTTGGTTTTTCAACTATCTTTTGTGAAGCTTGTTGTACATGGTGTTTGCTTTTTGGAAAATCTTGGTTTTTGGTATACTCTTTTGGTACTGGATCACTTGGTTTTTAAACTGTAGATGAGCATTTTGGTTTTCAGGCTCATCTTTGTATTTAATTGATCTCATTTGACAAACTAGTTTTCTGGCACAATCTTTAACGGAAAATAATTTTTGGTGCAACACTCTATGGTTCTCAATTGCCAGGCCATCAGGCTAGAATAAATTGAGGTATGGTTTCAATTCCCAGGTCTATGACCAGAATGAATTGATATAGCTTTAATGATTTGCTTAAAATCATAGAGTCCCTCAACTGACTGATGTTTCGAGTACCAATAAGTTGAGATGGTTTGCAATCCACCATGGGAGTAACCCTTTCTGGGTCCCAAGGATTGTCTAGCCCACAAGCAAACGGCTATGTGGTAAAGGCATTTCAAATCCGTTGTTGGTTGACAAGTTACCCAAAACTGGATGGTTTTCACTTGCCATATTCTTGGAATGAAAAGTGGCTAGTCCAAGAGGGTACGGCTCTTGGTAAAGACTAAATCAAATCCGTTGATGGCTGTGATGGTTTGCCAAAAATCATTAGGGATCTCAACTCGCCTATGTTTCATGTACTAAAGAGTTGAAAATGGTTTCAGTCCTCCATGGATTTGACCCTTTCTGGGTGCCAATGGACTGACTAGCCCAAGAGTGAATGGCTACTTGGTAAAGGCTCATCAAACCCATTCATGTAGCTGTGGTGGTCCTGTTGCAGTCCATGTTTAGATGCTGATTTTCTTGTTGCTGATTCAAAGTTTATGAAGGTTGCTTTTGGAGTCGGTTTCAAGATGTTGCTGTTCAATCCTCTGGTGTTTTCAATGAAAGATCTATCTAGAAACTTGAAGTTAACTATGTCAAATTCAAGTTTAGGGGAGGATTGTTAGGAATTTTGTAATAGATAGTTACTACTAGTAGGTATGTAGTTCCTACTGGTAGAGTAAATAGTTCCTGCTGGTAGTGTAGTTTCTACTGGTAAGGATAATGTTATAGTTAGTGCTGGCAGAACAAATGTTATTCCTGCTGGTAGTACAATATTAGTTCTAGTAGTATTATGCTTACTTCTCCGGGTTTCAGTTAAAGTTAGTTAGTGATAGGGATATGCATGAGATATCCTAGGAAGTGATAACACTTATCACTTTAGCTTTTAGTTAGGGTTTCATGGGTATTTAAGAAACCTACAGCTTGGATGAATGAAACAGATTAATCGATCAGAAAAACACTTTCATTATCAATAGAAAAGATCCATAGAGGATCGTTGTTTTTAGTAATTCTTTAACTCTGTTGTTTATATTCCTCGTAAACAATAGTTTCAAGTGTTAGAGTCTCTCTTAGAGTTGCTTGTGATTACATAAGTGCTCTACAACCTTTACAGGCTTGAAGATCTATCTAGGGCTGGACCTATAGGCGCGCATTCTGGAGCTTAAATGAAGATATTTTGAAGATTACTATTCTGAAGACCAATACGCCGTATCCATCAAGGAAGATACGGCGTATCCATGCCTGCACTCACCAAATACCACAAAGGAGTAAGCCCAATACACTGTATACAGAGAGACATAATACGCCATATTCAAGATATAGTATTTGAATATTCTGGAAGATATCAAGCGTGGTCCCTACTCTATGAAATCCCGAATACGTCGTATCCAACACTTGGATACGCTGTATCCAACCGACTTTCAGACCTTATAAATAGAAAACTCAAAAATGAGTTTTTAGTGTGCTAAATTATATTCTCGATACCTAAACCATAAAAGTCAATTTTCAGATGAGAAAAAGAGTAGAAGAGGTCGAGCAACGTTATCAATTCCATAGAAGACATCGTGTAGTTTAAGTAGAACCCTATTTCGGATCAACAAATATGTTTTACTTACTACTTGACCTGAAACCAAACTTTTATTTTGCAGGCAGGGGGTGGCGAGCCATTGACCAGCACTTCGGTTTGATGGAGAAACTAATTTCAAAAATGAGTGTCGAGGGTGCTGCTGTTCAGGGCTCTAGATGGGTGGTATGTTATATGATCTTGTGTATTGTATACTTTTTGTTTGACGCTGCAGTGTTTTTCATTTCATTTTTTTGGAATTTAATCCGTGTATATTTATTTTGGATAATTGCTTACTTTATAATCACGTTATATTGGCAGTGGCTTGCAGCGGACAAAGAGTTGAAAAGGCTTGTAGTTGAAACAACTGTGAACCAGGTACAGAATTGATAGTTTTTGTTATCATGTAATTACATACAATTACCTTGTCTTCATATCACTCACAAGGCGACTTTCCTTATGTTCTGTCAACCATGGTGGCATGTTGTGCTTTTGTGAAGTATGAGACGAAAGAGCAAGCAGTTGCAGCTATAGAGGACCTTAACGGGAAGCACAAGATGGAGGTTGTGTATATTTGAATGTTTTATATTAGTTGTGCAAGTTATTTTTTTAGGCTGGTTGGTAAGTATTAGTTTTCGCAAATGGTTCATTACGAGTGCCAATCATTCATGGCAATGATCCTCAAAACTTAATTTGTGGTAACCTCGGCATAGAGGAAGATGACATATTTGTATCTGATGGTGCAAAGCATGACATAAAAAACAATAATCAGATGAAATGGGTAACATGTATACCTCACCGCATATAGGAATCTAGAGAGTTTCTATTAAAACACTGATATATGTTTCAGTAGATTTAAAACAACATTGACTCATGCTCCTTTTTGTATGGATCCTCAGTTCACTCTCCATCCACATGCTGGAGACAAGTGGTGTATCTATCCCAGCTATGATTATGCACATTGCATTGTGGATTCTCTTGAAAATATCACACGTTCGGTATGATCTCTTTACATTTGTTCATATTTACTAACAAATAGTAAGAGTAGGATATGTTCTAAGCTGCAATTTTAGATCATTTTTAATAATTATAAGTCCTATTTTTTTCTAAGGTTATATAGTTACTTACTGTTTACTATGTAATTTGTAGCTATGCACACTTGAGTTTGAGACACGATGTGCTTCATACTATTGGTTGTTGGATGCACTGAGCCTTTACCTGTGTGGGAGTATTCATGCCTGAATATAACTCATACCGTTTTGTCAAAATGTAAGGTATGTTATAGTTTCAATCTATAAATAAAGGTATAATCACATCTACCATGCACTTTACATAACATTGTTCACTCTCAGATCTTTTCTATTAACATGGTATATTTCACAGCAATAAACACTTTTGTTAGAGGAATCGGTATCAGGAGAAGGTTGTCATTTGTAGTTTATTTTAAAAAGGATAATCAATATTATGTGTGTGTAGTTTTTCATTGGTGAAATGAAACTAATTAATATAGTGTTGTGTGCATGATGGTAGTAATGATACTTTAGAACACCAAAACACCACGTCGCGATGAGTTAAACAAAACAGCTTCTCGCACGATGATCCGAGCATCAGTCCGCATAGTTTGCCTATTTCGAACTATGTGTAACTTCAATATAAAGTTTATGACCGTAAAGGAACCTATTGATCAATGAACGAAAGGACTTATTCCATTACTAATCTTATTCCTTTTTGACAAGTTGCTATTACTATCTTGAACCGATTTTTAGAAATCGAAATTGATGGCAAAAAAAGACCTGGTGCTCCAAACAACCGACGCATCTGCTTGCTAACACCGGTTGAGTGTTGGCACACATAACATATCATTATTTATCTGTAGTTTTGTATGTGATCCCTTTCATATTGTTGATGTTATTTTCAGTATCAAATATGATATGCATGTTGAGGTTAAATTTTATTGCTGCCAACTCATTTGGTACTAATAAATAATTTTAAATTCAAAAAATTATGGCGGTCTTTGAGTGTGATTTTGAAACGATTTTCATATCATCAAAGAGAAAGGAGTTCAGAAAGGAGGGTGTTTTTGTGCACTAACTCGATGGATAAAAAAACTCACTTTAACGCGAAATGATTAGACTGGGGAATAACTGCAATGAATTGCTGAGATAAATGACATCGTGTTCAACGTCAAAAGCTATTCGTCTGCCTAAAAATTGCAGGAAGAAGGAATTTAATTGATATTGAACATTTCCTTCTTATATTTTTGGTATCATTTCTAAAATGCAATAAACAAAAACACCCATTATATGGTACAGTCCACAAAAATAACTTATGCTTTTAAAAACTTTGACCAATTATAAATTCCAAATGCAGTAATGGATTAAATTGGATGGTCTGTTGGTGCAGCTCTTGGTTATGCCCAGGCAGCAAAAGGCAAACATGTGATTAATTGGTGATGGTAATTTACAGGTTCGTCAAAATGCTACTGTTACATATTATTTAATGGCCTAAAAGTGTTTTTAAAATATTAAAAAGCACTTACTTTTAGCAAATGTGCTATAATAAAAGTGAGCCGGCTCTCTGCCCAGAAGGAGATGCGTATTTTGATGGTGGGTCTTGATGCAGTTGGTAAGACCACCATTATGGACCAGCTTAATCTCGGTCAAATTGACACCAGAGGTCCTACCATTGGTAACGAAACTCTTTCTATCACCTTTTTGTAATTGCTAATCTGCACACCTGTATAAACCACAGTTGTTATGCATTTACCAATTTATTTGAGTTACATGAACACATTGTTTTATTTTTGTATTTATTTGGACTAAAAAAGTAGTGTCTAAAATGTACAATTTATTAATCGATAGATTGGTGTAGATGAGGCGTGGTTGGAACAGAAATAAAAAATATCAGATCACTGTAGAATGAAGGGGTGTTTGGGCCAAACTGAAAGTACATATATAAGATGTATATATAAAGTGTGCATATATCAGCTTACTGCATATATCAGCGTATTGAAAGTAAATATATAAAATGTATAGACGTGATGTACATATATCAGGTCAATACATAAATAAAGCTTCTTTAGATCAGGTTACTGCAATAACCTCTAATGAATTGTAGTTTACTTGATAGTATTCTTCGAATTGAATTTGGTGCTGCATAACTAAGGAGTGTTTGGATCAGGTTATAATAGGAACGCAAAGGGCGAAATTACATCTTTTACAGTCCTTCAACGTACCTTTTACATGTAAGTTTTCATTTAATTTCATAAGAGAGTTTAGCAATTGTACCTATACAAGTTTTTCAGTTTACATGTTTTGTCCGTTACAGGTATGTTGGGGACTCTTCTGGTAATGTTTCGGTTTTGAAGTTTGACAAAGAATCATGTGATTTAGTACAAATGAATTATCGAATTCCTTTTTCGACATCTCATGGTGAGCCACTTTTTTTACAGGACTTAAGTGTTCCTACATGCACTTCTTGGTTACTTGGAATATATAAGATAGGTTGTAGAATTGAAATGTGTTTTCGCCTACAATAGAGGTAAAAACAAGATATATTTGGATCGGGTCACTGCATCAGTGAGGAGTGTTTGGATCAGGTTAGAATAGCAACAAAAGTGTTTAAAGCGGACTGAAAATGTATTTCTGAGATGTATAATGCAAAAGATCAGGTAGATTGGTGTAGGAAAGAGGCATGGTTGGAACAAAAATAAAAAAATATCAGGTAGGTTTCTCGAATGTATAGTGTATTATATCAGGTAGGTTTGTAGGAATACTATTATATCAAGAAGGTTGGTGTATTACAGCATATGAGTAATGTATATAAGATGTACAGTGTATTATATCATGTAAATTGGTGTAAGAATAATATTATATCAAGTAGGTTGGTGTATAATGCATTATATCAGGTAGGTTGTAGAATTGAAATGTGTTTCCGCCTACAATAGAGTTTAAAACAAGATGTGTTTGGATCGGGTCACTACATCAGTGTGGAGTGTTTGGATTAGGTTAGTATGGCAACGAAAAGTGTTTAAAGCGGACTGAAAATGTATTTCCGAGATGTACGATACATTAGATTAGGTAGATTGGTGTAGGAAAGAGGCATGGTTGGAACAGAAATAAAAAATATCATGTCACTGTAGAATGAAGGGGTGTTTGGGCAACACGGCAACCATTATTATAAGATAGGGCTATTTATTTTGATTGAATTCTTATTGTTGTGTGTAACTTTTAGAGGGTTGTATAACTACTTTTATGGTTTTTGAACTGTTACATGATCAATTCATTTATCTTTCTGCCATTTACATACTTCTCGTGGTGTTGTTAAGATGTACAAGAACATAACTTCTCACAATCTGCTTCTAACTTGATGATGCGCGTAAGCTTTCTCAGAAAAAGTTTTATGAACCGAACCCGCCCTGCACTACTTAATGCACGATTCTTTTGTTAATCAATTTGACTTTGTTTTTATTCGTGTGATTTGTGATTTTGAGAATTATTCCATTCATCACGAGTTAATGTGCATTTGTGATGTATTCATCATAAGCTAGAACAATTCATTACTTATGCCGAATCAAATCTTGTGACGAGTCTTTTAGTTTTTTAACCATTGTACTTTATATCTGTAGGATGTCAAAACCTTTTAAAAATACATGTAGTGGTGGTCACATACTTAAACTGGAACGTGGTGTTGTACTTAAGCTTATTCTCATCACTCGCCACCATTGGTTGTTCTTGCCAGAATATCGAGGAAGCAAATATTAAGGTTTAAACTGGTGTACGAGTGTTAATAGCTGATAGAGTAAGGCATAATGATAGGTTGTCGCTATGCAAATATTGCCAGAATCTTCAAGAAGCTTAGTGTATCATAAAAGTTCATTATAAATGTAACATTAACCAAAAAGGCAACACAAGTATATGGGTATCTTATAAGACGAGATCAAGACTGTAAGGATCATGAGCAACATTCATCCTGTGTGAATGCCATATTGATATACATCTGTCTTCAATAAACTCGTACTTTTTGTGTTATATTACATGTTATAAGTTTGACAAATATTGTGTTTATAATAATGTGAATGAACCTATCAATGTAACACAAATCATTAACAAAAACATTGTGTTGATTCTACAGACTCATGAAAAGATACATTGAATTGATAGTAAACCTGATGAAAGCAGAGAAGTTACCATTTATATTCAACATTGTACATTTGTTACCTAAATGTACTCATAAAAAACATAACTATTAACTAAAAAGACAATCTAATTTTACTTACGTAACAATTTAATAAATTATGGCTAACAAACATTTGTTACGTACATAATTAGTTTACTCTTACGTGTTCGCGGAATGGACATTGGATATTAACTTTATTATCAAAAAAACACAATAAAAACAAATCGATGTTTTAGACAAACATGGCGACTTTTAGTAACCTATTCACTATTTCATTTCCTAACAAGTAACTAATAAGGCAAACTCTACTTCTTACGTAATTATTGATCATAAACATTCTTTACTTACATAATTAATCTCCTCTTACGCGTTCACAAATTCCATTTGCTTATTAACTTTATTATCAATCATAAACATCATTAGCCTAATAAATAACATCAAATTCGAACACCAACATGCATTCACGTTTATTATTTAAATTTTTACAAGTTTAATTATTTATACCAAGAAATACAATACATAAACTAACCAATTTCCCGTCACATTAGTAAACAGTTCATCTAGATTTCAACAAAACAACAAATACTCTCAAACCATCTAACACTTAAAAAAAACAATCACGTTGTGTTAAAAATCCAACAGTTACATGCTTAAACTTAAAAAAAAAACCAAAGTTCATAATATTATTCAGCAAGAACTACAAATAAACACCAACGGCTAAAAGTTTTCAAAAAAACCATCATGTTGTGTTAAAAATCCAACAGTTACACGCTTAAACTAAAAAAATAACCCCGAAACAAACCCGCCCATCGGGCGGGTTACGTAACTAGTATATATACATATATACATATATATATTATATATATATATATACATATATATAGTAAATAGTATAATAAAGAGAGAGAGAGCGAGCGAAGAGAAAGGATCCAGTGATGAAGTAAATATAAAATAAAAGTGGTGAGAAGTGACTTACAACCAACACATTTTCTATGCAACGACTCATATTGCTTTAGATGCATTTTTATTCAATTAGATGCACCATTTTGAGTTTCGAAAGTAATTTGAATATGTAGATTGGTGCAAAGAATTGAATTTCATTAATTCCGGCATACAGAGAACAAAAAGAAGAGAAATCATGAAAATGCATTATGCATCTAATTAAAAGCTAAAATACACATTATGATGCATTATAATCGCAACAATGCATCAAAGATTATAAGATTATGCATCTAATTTAGAGTCGGTGTAGTCTCGATAATGCGGTTATAGTTACTTTCTTATCCTTCTTATTTAGAAAACTTCTCATTTGATTCCAAACTTCTCTACTCTCTCTCACTATATAATATTAATACTATATGATAATATATATATTATATATATATATAAATACTTTAAATTTTTATCATAATATAAATAAACACATTTTACGCTTGAATTTTTTGTTTTAGGCGAACTATCTATGTAATAGCTTTGTTTTCTTTGGATCTAATTGCATTGCTGTCTTTAATAAAAAACAAATCTATGTAATATTATCTTTTTTAAAATAAATTAATGAATCGGGATATTTCGGGTGCAACCCGAGAACCGAACCTAATTCAAATTCGATTTCAGTTCATTTCCCTGTTTTTGATTTTTCGAGGCCTTAGAATTTTTTTAACCGAACTAACCAAACAACCCGATAACCGAACCGATTAACAAACCCCTAATCAGGAGGCCGATAATGAGAAGGCAACAGCTGACACTGAGGCTGAATCAATGGTGTCAGTCACTATTCAGCAAGACACCTCTATTAGGGGTGGCAATTCAGGTCGGGTTCAAGTTGACGGGTTCAGGTTAATAGGTTGGCGGGTCAGAAAACCACAACCCGAACCTGACCCATTTAAATAATCGGGTCAGATATGTCAACCCTAACCTGTTTAAACATAACTCGAACCTGACCTATTTAATTCGTATATATATTTGGGTTGGAGGGTTAAATAGGCTACACAGGTTGAATATGTTAAACGGGTTTCGAGTTGACCCATTTAACCCGTTTTATATACAAAAGTTGACACATTATACGGGTTAAAAAGGTTAAATAGGTATGTGGGTCAACCCGTTTAACCCATTTAACCCGTATAATAAAATATATATAATTTTTAATTTAAGAAAAAAATCTTAAACGGGTTCGCGGGTCGACCCGATTAATATATTCTCAACCCGAACCTGACCTGTTTAATAAACGGGTTAGATGGGTTGACCCAAAACCGACCCAAAATATATTTAGACTCAACCCGAACCTGTTAATTTTCGTGTCGGTTTCAGGTCGGGTTTTGTGTCGGGTCAAAAATTGCCACCCTTAACCTCTATCATACCTCCTATGACATCCCCGGTGATCGATCTCGTGACTAGACCTGATTCACCCAATGTTCATTGGCCTCTACCAACCACCATAACCACAACTGCAGCACCACCAACAACAACAACTCTTCCACTACCACCTCAACCTCAACAAGAGTATAGGCCACTTGTGAACATACACAAAAGATTTTAGCAAATTTATTTTTCAAAAAGGGCCCTCTAAGTTTTCTAACAATTTATGACTTCATTATATATACAAAATCTGTATTCCCAATCTAACTAAGATGTGTCGCTTTTTTTTAATGAAAAAATATACAACATAAAGGCAATCTGGATTACAACAAACCAGCATAATATTAAACGAGCATAATATTGATGTGATTCACACGTGCGTACAATTTTATAAAAAATGTTAAAGTTTAATAGACATTTTTAGATAGAAAAAAAATTCAAAACACACTCTTAACGTACATAGTGATTTTAAAAAATGCCCTAGATCTTATATTTAAAAAATTAGTGAAAGAAATTTCTATTTACAACTTTATTGTTACGTTGACGTTTTAACGTTTGTCAAGAATCTTCGCACAAATTGAGTACTTTCTTTTTGAAAAGCAAATAAAAATAGCCCTGTCGTAACGCGCGAGCACTGTTCTTTCTCGTTTCCTTACATTTGAGAAGATATAACTTTTTTTATACTTTATAGACTAAGATAAATTTGTTTTTCCGGTTAATAGATTGTTGTTAATGTTGAGACGTGTAACCCCAAAACATTGTCTAAGTGACATGCAGATCCCAAAATAGTTGCATCTTTGACTTGGCACTGATATTGTGACTTGATTGAGCTTTAGAGCACAAGGTATTGTTTCGTGTTTTCGTGCTCAAGCTATGGGAAAAGTGGTGTCACATCATCACTTCTCCCATAACACCAAACACCTCATAACACCACAAACACCCTCCCTAGTTAACTTCACAATTTTTGGTGTTATGAGGACCA
>BQNB010038665.1:0-48602 GCA_026074375.1 Tanacetum coccineum | reverse complement strand
GTAAACGTAAAATTAATAACTTTGCTTAAAATGAAAAATAGAAATAAAGCTCGGAGTAAATAGTGACCTTAAATACGGAATGTTACACTGAATGAGTTCTAAGTTATGATGGTCCGAACGGTGTTATGATAATTTTAATATCAAAACCGACATCGATGTAAAATCATACATATTCAATCAAACTAAGACTTGACATAAATTACCCCAGGTTGCCCGTGATGAAGCCGTTACTATTCATTTCATATACATTGCTATCAATTTCCCTATAACTGTTCAGGTGAGTTCATAGCCTCGCATTTCAATCTTTTTATAAACCCGCAACGAGATACAAGCTATAAACATGAATGCAATTATTTCTGTATGCTATTTCAATTTACTATTGCCTAAGTAACTGCTTTGCCTTTAAGTCCCCATAATCATGAACCGTTAATTACTCTCTGTAGTAAGCGCGAATGATGTGAATAGATCTATTTGGGCTGGACTCCCCGTTGGTGTACCCAGTTACGTGTAACCAATTGCACATCATTAGAAATCACGCGGGTATTTTGGCAAAGGTACCCGCAGGGGCTATAACGTATCACCATACCCTAAGGCTTCGGATTCATGAGCTAATGGCAATAATAAATATGTTTTCAATACCGGGTGTATATCAACGTAACCCGAATATCGCATTTGCATTCAAATTATATTACTTAAACCTATGGATTTCACTCAACCTTTGTGTTGACTTTTTAGCATGTTTTATCTCAGGTAACTAATGGCACGGAGTGGCGAGGACATGGCGATGGAAAAACCATTATCATTCACACTTTGTAAATACAGATGTTAGGAACTCTCTTTTGTAAAAACTCTGATAAAATAAATGAATGATAACTTATTTTCATAAACGACTCTTTTTTATTCGTTTTCTATGATTATGACTGTTGTACCTTGAAGTAATACCCCAGATTAGCTTCCGCTGCTATATGTAAAAATGGGGGTGTTACACTACAGCTTCAGTGTAGTATTGTTTTGAGAAGACATATCATGAAAGCATTGTTCTTGCAGCTTCTATAAGGGTTCTATTTTTTCCTTTCAGCAACACCATTTTGTTCAGGTGTGTAGGGAGAGGAGAAGTTTTGAGAAATCCCTTTTTCATCACAGAAGTTGACAAGGATGCTATTCCTGAATTCAATACCATTGTTAGTTCTGAGTTGTTTGAATTTGATGTCATTTTGATTTTCAACTCATTTGATGAAGGACATGATAGTTTTAGGTTCTTCTGTTTTGTTTTAAAGTTGGCCCTATGATTCTTTCCCTTTTCACATGATAAACATGGTTTGTCCTTTGAGTAGACAAGTGAGGGAGACCAATAACAAGATTTTGTTTTGCCGGTTTGTTGATTGTTTTGAAGTTCAGATGAGTAAGTCTTTTATGCCAAATCCAGTTGAGATTTTTAGAAGCTTTAGCAAAGAAGCAAGATTTTGAGCAGAAGATATACATCTCTTACTCTTAGAGCAATCATTACAACTTCTTTGTTAGAGTTGAAGATTGTTACTCTTTTCTCATTAAACTGAACAATATACGTAGCATTATAGAGTTGACTGATGCTAATTAGATTGTACTTAAGACCATATACAAATGCTACTTTTATGAAAACTATACCATTACATTTGATAGAGCCATAACCTTCAGTTGTACATGTAGAGTCATCTCCAAATACTACCTTAGGTCCTAGCTGTTCCACGTATTTGTACAGGTAACTCTTGACACCAGTCATATGCCTTGAGCATCCACTGTCCAGGTACCAGATGGGTTTCCTGATGTCACACTGCACAAATATGTTTAGAATGGTTAGTTTTGCCTAGAAACCCACCTTTTAGTGGGAGTCTTAGATCTGTTAGCATTTGATTGTTCGGCCTTAGATGATTTTAGAACTTCAGCCTTTTTTGCTTGAAGTTCTTCACCTATTATGAACCACTCAATGTTATTGTCATCAGTTGTGGTATGAACGGTGCTACCATATGTTTCACAACTTTTCATGATCTATAGTTACATAAATATGTTATCTTTCAAAGATTTCAGAACCGAAAAAGGGTAATGAAAATTGAAAGTGCGTTTAAATATAATTGAGAAAAATTCAATTATTACTCTATTTTATTCTTGTCAATCAATGAGAAAAGATAGGAGTAAGTCTCACTCTTTTTGCCAAAAAAGAGACTATGTTTGTCTTCTTTGAGAAAACAAACTTTCGTTTACGAATTATATTGCAATAACATAATTAATTAGAACATAGAAAGTTCAAATTAGTATTTTTGATAATTAAATTATTATAAGAATTAACTACCTAATTAATTACTAATAAGACTAAGATCCAACTTGACCTCTCACTTATTACAGAAGGTGTGACCAACGTGTAAACAAGTAGGGCAAGAGGTAAGCGGCGTGCGTTAATTACATTAAAAATGAAACTCTTAGATTTATGAGACTTATGACATTCAGTAACTCATATAGTAATGTCAAGTGCATGTTTAGTCTCATCTTATGCCTCGGGTCCGAGTCGACCATGTAACTCGATTTAAGTCACCAAAAGAGAACGTGCGAAAATTACCTAAGGACTGACCTAAGTAGAAAAAATTCCGCCATGGGTTGGAAAGGCCCTGAGGTCTGACCCAGAGAAGTCCAACCAAATGCAACATTGTTTCATAATTTGGGTGCATAGACTTAAAAATTTGCATATAAAGGTATACACATAAATTACAAAATCGTGTACAAGAAGCATGCAAAACAACTTAATAGCCACAAAGTAAGAAAACATTTTTAACCTTTTTAGTAAAGTCCATTATTTTGTCATATGTTCTTGGTAGCTCCATTTTGGACACACAAAAGAAGTGGAGAAACAGTCAGACTCCGAAGCTTTTATTAAAACCTGAACTTCTTTTTGGGGAACCTTAAGTTGCACCCGCCTTAAACTTCTCTTATAGTTTGTCCAACAATGGGTGAGCCGTACTTCCAATTGATAAATGATACTATTTTATGTTAAAAAACCCTTTTGTTAACATTAGTTTTATAGTTTCCAATATAGTGAAATTATAAATTGATCAAACCCTATATTGTACTCCTACATGCATCCGAAGACACAAGTAATTCCAATAATTCCCCCATTGCCGAAGCATGTAGTGGGGCGAGAGAAGATTAAAGATCAATTTAACCCCATATTGCACACATAAAAACTAAAATTACACAAGAATTCAAATTTCATAGTTTTAATGTCTGTATTAAATTTGTCCAAAAACTCCCCCATTTCGCAAATAACACATAACTGGTCACAAGGAGTATGTTTATGTGTGTAATATTAGACATGTTTAATCCAAATTTCTCTATAAGTATTTTGCCTATTTTAGAGTTTCATAAAATCTATTTTCAAATATTGAGCATCACATGGCATATATAAGCAATTAAAACAGACAGAAAATTAGAATAATAATGAGAAGACAAACTCTGTGATTGAAACAGGAGTAATCATATAATGCATTAGTTCCAAAAGATTCCTTCCCCAATTGGAGAACCATAAGACTCTCACTAGGTTTTCTGCTAAAGTACCTAGATCGCCACATCTATCATATAGCATGATTGCGTGAGTCTTAAGGGCAAGATAAATCAAGAATAGAATAACATGACAGCTTAATTAACTTTTAATTGTAATCTATTCTTATTATCAAGTTTCATTAGCGTTGATACTAAGTGTTTATTCATTATTATGAAATGATTTGCATGTCGTTCCATATTTCCTAAGTTTTGATTCATAGCAATAAAGACAATAAATAAAGTAGATTTCAAGCATCCAACCTAAGCGTGATTAATTATTTGTGTAAACCCCTAAATAACACCAAACGAGTTGCTCGTGAAGCCACTGTTGGAAGTAACTAACTGTTAACCATTAACAACCACGAGTACGCAGCGGATATGGATCTAGTTTGGTTCATATAATTAACACATAATAAATAAACAAAAGGTAAACAAGAAAACTAACCCTTGAAGTCAATAGCAAATGCAATGAAACAAAGTGGATAAATGTCAACATCTACGAGTGCTCACACAAACACGTCCAACGAATGCGCCTGGATGCTAGTCCAACCCCACGTGTATCCCAATACAACCTTTGTATCATAAAGTAACCTGATATAAATACCTAAACCCCCTCTTGTGTCTTGCACCAAAAATCAGGAACCTAAGGCTATGGTTTAACCGAATTCGGTTCAGCCAAAATAGATGGAATAAACCGAAAATCACAAAACAAACCCTAAACTCGTTTCTTTCAGTTGTCACGATTGAGAACCTATTAAACCAAACCAATGAACTTACTGGAACAGATGTGGGATCAAGTCACACTCGAAAACCCTTAAAAAGGTTTACCAAAAATGATACAGCAAGAATGAGGAGAACCGAAAATCATATAAACCCTAATATGGGCTTGTATGATCGGAAGATTAAAAGAGAGGTGTGGAGAGATTGTTTCATGTGTTTCTTAGTTATGTATCTATCGTCTAATGAGCTAGGGGTTAAGGGTTTTTATAACCTCTAATCCCTAGTTAAGATAAACTAGGAAACAAACTCCTTACCTTATCACAACACTCTTTTCCTTATTATCTCCATCAGGCACCGAATGTAGACACTCTCTAGAACCTTCATTATGGCCGGCTGTCTTAAGGCTACCATAAGGTTCGTGCCTTGTCGGTTTTAGTCCCCTTGGTTTACTTTAAAACTATACCTGAAGCATTAAACGCACTCTAAGTGTTTAACGTGTGTGCCCTCAATAGGCTCATACATTTCTAGTTATATTTGGCTAATCCAACTACCATAATCCAAAAACACTATCTAAAGGGCATGATGAATGGTATTGGAGTTCTGGTTATCGAGGATTTCAGTTATGTCTGTTCTTCTAATTTTTCCATGTACGTGAATCTGTTTATAGTTTTTAGTATTTCTTGTTTCATCATATCATTAATGAAAGTATTAGAACAACTTAATGAATTGGTTGACGAGAATAGCATATTTCTTCATGAACAGGTTTGTTTATTCTCAAAGAGCCTGCTTATGATGGCGTGAAGACTACGATAGCAATAAGACTTTTTATACAGTTGGTGCACTTCTTATAAACAAGCTACAATTTACAAACTCCCATTGGCTCAAAGAACTCGCTACGATGGCGAGAATACTTTTTTTACAGTTAGATGCACTTTCCTAGTAACAAGCTACAATTCGTGTTGTTCATCACAGTTCAAACAGAAAACTAGATAGTTAGTTGGTTGGTTAAGAGTTTGTTTTGATGTTGAGAAAAGATTCATACACTGTTGGAGCACTACACGAAATAACAAGAGTTCACTGTCAGTCCTTGAGGATGTTATAAAGGGGTTTGTTGTGTTTGGGGCTTAACGGTGGTGCTGTACCTTTTATGTTTTTGATGTTGAGAAAAGTTCATTCACTGTTGGTGCTCTACTACGAAATAAAATAGAGTTCACTGTCGTCCTTGAGGATGTTACCTTGAACGAGTATCGTACATAAAGTGGCGATTCCATCCTATACATATACTGTTCTATTTGTGTTGGATTATTAACAGACAACTCCTTGCACGTGCAAAACGAACTTAACAAAGATATTACTTAAATTGGTTGAACCTCATTGTGCTTTGTTTTAGGTTAGCCTCACTATTTCTGTTTTCATGTTATAACTACTTTTATAGTTAATAGAAAAGGTGTAGGATGAAAGGTGTTTGGTGTTGGTGCTCTGCCATAAATCAAACTCGAGTTCATTGTCGTCTTGGAGGACGTTACCTCAAACATGCACGGTTACCTTTTGGGTTCTGTATTCAGTCATGAGGATATTTGATCTTTAACAAGTTTAAATTTTTTAGAAACAATGAAAATGCGAACCTTGAAAATGTAGGCATTTTATGGGGATGCGTCACCATTATCAATCAAAAACCTTCAAAGTCAACTTAAGTTTTGCTGCCGAGATTTCCATAGTTTGTTGATCATTTGAACGTGGAAATGTGCCAGTTGAAGACTTTGAAAATGGAATTTAATTCTGCTAAAAACAACCCAATACAAGCGATTTCCCAAGCTTTAATTTAAGAGACCAAGATCTGAAAGGAATTAAGAAGCGTTGGGGTGCTCGATTAAATCTTAAGCTTCGTGTTAGACATCAATATTAATGTAGGGGTGAATTGGGTCGTTTTGAACATGTGTTTCAATTTTGGTCATGTAGTTATCAATGCACGAGCACAGTTTGCGTATATTTGATTTCTGCAACTTTAATATATGTATTTGGGATGGCAACGATGTGAATTGAAACGCTATGTCTACTTTTTTACTTGCTTTAGTTTTAATCAAGATTAATGTGTGCATTTATGGCAGAGATTAAGATCTAGAGCGAAGAATGTACCAAAGATATGACGTTTAGTGGTACAGAATTGGACCATGAACTGTGCATCTTTTTTGGCTGAACGAACGCTGAACATCACAACACAACAGTGTTCCTCATTGGTCAAGTGTACCAGTCAAAGGCTTTCAAGTTGCTGATTATTTAAATATTTTATAGCAAACCTAAATATTTATGTTCATTGTCAAGTACAAAGGAGTTGCATAAATGAATTTGTATAATTCTAGATGCATACAAGTTTCATAAAGAAGAAACTACTATTTTTTTTAACGGCGGCAATATTATTACAGTAAGAAACTAGCAAGGCGCTAGACATTACAAAGGGGATTTAAGCCAATCATTCCAATTACAAGACAATCTACCTCTAAGCTTAAACCAAGAAAAAGAAAACAAACGAATATAATCGAAAATGTCATTTTTCCTCAAGGAGTGAGAGTTGAAAGTGACACTATTACAATACCGCCAAATGAACCATAGAGAAGTCATAACACCTAGTGTTTTAGGTCATTGTACGACATTATGTAATTCACAATTTATTTTTAGGGTTTTGCGCGTTTGCTCTTAAATCGTAATCGTTAAGCTAAATCGCGTAAACTAAAAATGATCATTCAATGTAAACGGGCATTAAACGATTAAACGTTTACATCAAGCAGGTGTTAAATGAAAAAAAAACAGGTGTTAAATGATTATTATGAGGATAATTATCAACTTTTTTTATTTTACTTTTATTGGTTACGTTAAGTGGTTACGTTTCACGATAAAGTACGTTTAGGCCTTCCCGGAAACACGTTAACTTATCTACGCTTCATCAAATACTCAAAAATTTGTACCCAATACTTAAAGTTTATTTAAAACTTCAAGTATTATCACGTTATACAATTCCCTCATGAAGAATCAAAATCAAAAACTCTACCATGTGCAAGTTAATACATTCTACTTAACCTTTTAACTACAATATACTATCAATAAATACAAAGATACATAAAATAAAGATCAAAAGATATTATACTAGCTCATACACATTCATATATCACGTGTATAGTAGTAGGTATAAAAGCCTGAAGTCACAGAAGCTTCAAAATGATCTAGCATGCAACATGAACACATGATACATGTCTATCACTAATAAGCCCTACATGTTCTCAGGTCCACCAATCCTTGCCAACCTTTCCTAGACAACTAGACGTCTAAAATATCTCCATAATATTTACCAAGTATTATATATATGCATGCATTTGTGAGCCAAGACTCATACTCATCAATTCTTACAAGAAAAATCACACAAACTCTCTTAAACCCACGGCATCAATATCATAAAATACTACAAGACCATAGCTGAATTTTTCTATCATCATAACAATCATACACAAAACATCAACTTAAGGTATACTAAGAATAATTGAAGGGTTTGGTTAAGAGCTTTGGAAAGTTTATCAAGATATAGCAAGATTTACGGTTTGGGTTGCAATTAGGGTTTTCACCTTAAATTTTCAAGCAAGTTGTTAATCCAAGGGTGTGATTGCTATTTCTTCCTCCTACTCCTCCACAAAACAAGGTTATTTAAAAGCATCATCATTTCATCAACTAAGATTTATGTGATCATATGTCTATCTAGCTTAAATCACCATTTAGGGTACTTTTGAAATATGTGGAAAGGATTTCTACATATGAATAATGATTTGTGAACTTATTTACAATTTATAATGGATGATAATCAGCATGTTAAAATGAATTTATAATTATTTTAACATGTTGGTTAAGTATTAACATATATAAGTACAAATTAAGGTTTTTATGTTAACCTAATAAGTTACAAGTGAAAATAGTGTAAATAACATGTTAATCTTATTATCTTGGGCTCTCTTTGGCAAAACATGATCTAATGGACTTTATATATGTACTTATAAAGTATATATATGTATGATAAAGTAGTTGTAACAAGGTGTTGAAGCATAATGGTACAAAAATCAAGCTTAAAACATACCGTAATCACAAAACTTCAAACTTTCTGTTTTGGTTCGAATTTGGAAGCAGGCATATTAGGTTTTATAAATATAGTACATCTCATGAGGATTCCAAAATGATAAGTAACTCGAAAATCAGATTTATAACGAAGAAGATACGCTAGTTACAAGTTTACGACGCTAAATACTTTATAAAACAAATTTTATAAAAGTTACTATTCATGGCAGTAACTTATGCTTTGTAAACATCAATAATATGATAAAACTTTCAAATACGAGAACCGTGTTCAAAAACGAATCGCTAAAAAAAACGGAGCTATAACGAAAAAGATACGACATTTACGAGTTTTGCGTTAATTGGTGTATTCTGTAATGACCAGTAAAAACACTATTCACAACAAATTTTCGATAAACTTAAAAATGCAAATATTATGAACCACCTCGTCTTAATATGAAAGCGTAGGCGTAAGAAACGTGAGAAACGGACTTAAAACGACAAAGTTATGTCATTTTTACTAAAGGCGTAATTATAAACGTTTTTACTTTATAATTACGATTTCACTTAAACGATTAGATGGTGATATAGCTATATAGAAATATATATGTTATTAGTTATCAAGTGCTATATTACTAGGAATTTCATTAATGATGGCTTCTTCGGATGCGTATTGACGAGTTGTATGATTTACGATTTAAATTCCTAACTCCACGAATGTCATTCATGACCTTCTTAATATACGATAGCCGGAACGATTGTACGATGATAACTATATAGATTATATATGAGATTTTGTTAACAACGTACTTGAATACTGAATTCAACTATAATTAACTAGGTGCAATCGGCCATGCGTTAGACGTGAGCAACACGTTTTTACTATGGGATATTTAAATAATTATCCAATTTACTTACTCAAGGTAAGTTCATAGCCCCCGGTTTTTACAATTAATATAATTTTACAAGTTTTTGGGTATGAGAAACATAATGCAGTTTTACAAAATGGGACCAAGTGTATAATTATCATGATTACGTTGCCTAAGTAGTCGAAAACCCACGTATGCCCATGAATTAAAGAACTCAATTACTGGAATGTGAGCGCGAATGATTATAGATAGATCTATTGGGATTGACACTCCCCGTTCCGGAGTGACTAAGCTAATCACTACACTGGAAACGAACGTATATCAATGTCGGATTTTTAGATGTTACGTTAAACCATCATCACGGCAATTTAGGGACAATATTTATATATTTTATTCATTATGTTCAAGCTTTCGTGTCATGACTTAGGAAAACATAAGTTACATTTTGAGAATGTCTTCATTGTTGCATTAATCACGGGGAAAGTCTTGCGGTCCCTGCAAATAACATTTACATAAACCTATGAAATTTTCACCAACTTTATGATTGACGTTTTAAATGCAATGTTTTTTAGGAGATCATTAAGCACGAGGTGCAAGGATACATGGTGGTTTAAATTTAGAAGTCCATGCATTAAAGATTTAGTCGCATTACATTTTGTATATTTGATATGGCTGGAAATCATTGGTAATAATAACAAGTAAACTTCGGGCTTTTTTGTAACACAACAACCTTTTATATAAATCTAATGTATCAGTTTTAAACGACTTTTTGGTCATTCTTATATTATCTTTGAGTTATTGATCTGAGAAGTAACCACGCCACCGGACCCTTATTGCCGCTGCAACCTAATTTGGGGTGTTACAGATTGGTATCAGAGCCATAGGTTATAGATAACCAGGTCCCAAAATGTTTTTGCTGGACTATAACCGTTTTTAAAACATTTGCATTCCTACACAAGGGGTTTTTCCACGAGACAATAACATACACTAATAGTCATTGAGTCGGTTAGCTAGATGCAAGCATGATTAATATTCATCAATTGATATACTTATTCATAAGATATTACGTATATAAGGGATAAGAGTCATATAATTAGCATACTTATAATAAGCAAATTTTGATTTCAAATATTATCATGTCAATTTTGAGCATTCTACAGTTAACATACACATCAGTATCCATATCCAGTTTAGGACATTCATACAATTGGTTCACCCAGGAGTCGATGGACTACCCCATATGCCAGAAGACCCCCATAAGCTTACATAATGCTGCTTATCATTGTGCCCCTAACACCTGACTACATACCTGGCCCTAGGATGTCCACCATACGCCTGACTAACATACCTGGCCCCCGAGGAGCCACAGTCACCATCACCCACTGGACTTTGTCTGAGCGCGATGTACCCCTGAAGTACATGCCATAGGAGGATGAATACACTCGGCCGAGGAGCAGACCACTCACTACGAACTTTGCTGCCTCACCCACAGCAGAGTCACCAGATATGTCCTGAGTCTGAACCGGAGAGGACAAATGAGGAAACCCGAGGAGAGATCTAGCCTGAATACCACCCTAGCTGAAAGGGATGATGAGATATGATGATGATGAGACGAGACGAGGATGATGAGGAGAGGAGAGTACCCAACTTCGACCGACGCTGTCCCATTGTAAAGACGAATAACTTAACACTGCCAGTATAACTATCATCACTTTTTATGATGTTTGCATGTGTTGCTAAATCATACACTTAGAAATCTTGCGGTCCTACTATTGATTTACATAAACCTATGAATTCACCAACTTTATGTTGACGTTTTAAGCATGTTTTTCAGGTCAATAAGGCATGAGGTGCGATGATACATTGGAAGTCAATAATTGAAGAGTCGACACTTAAGATTTGGGGTCTTATTACATTTTGGGAAATTGTTATAAACTGGAATCTTTATTTATATTGTTGAACAAATTTGAAGCCATGGGCTTATGTAACAAACAAGTATTTTGTTAATCCAATGTATCTTTTTCAAATGACACGTTTAGTAGTCGTTCTTAGAATCTTGTGCTATTGATCCATAAATGTAACGCCCTCGGATACTCAAACACTCCGTTGCATGCTCAGATTTGAGGGTGTTACATCGCTCCTGGACATCCGATGTCTAGGGAGTTAAACTATGGCATTACAGATACATTGGGATGATCTGGTAGGAGCCATCGAGGAGATTGCACCGACCACCCTAGAGGGGGTCAATCGGAGGGTTACCAATCTTTCTACCACTGTTGAGCATGAGACTACCATCATGTATGATATGATGGAGGATGCTCAAGATAACCGGTCTCTACTAAGAGCCCGAGTTAACCTGTTATATAGGGATATGCCTGTTCATCGTCGTTTAGCAGTAATGATAGAGAAAAAGGCTAGGATGACTCGTGAGGCTTGGGGACTATCTATAGATGCTAGCGACTATGCACGTTCAGATGTCATGTCATTACATACTACGGTAGTGGCGCAGAGTGCGTTGATTTCAGAGTTGCAGTCAGTAGATCACAGGAGACATGAGGTGATTAAAGAGTTGTGGGCATCAGACCACAAGAGGCAAGTCTGATGACCGAGGCATTACAGTTGACTAAGGCATTACAGTTGCTGAAAGGACTACAGACTCAGATGACCGAGTTTCAGAGGCAGCATAGACCCGCAAAAGGTTCAGCACAGCCTGATGCACCATGGGAGGCTGGTAGCAGTTCCTAGATTTGGTTATGTTATAGCTATGCTATGCAGCCTGTTAAGTATTATGGGTTATTCCCAGCTAGCAGACTGTATAGATCTTTTGTTTTGTTTAGCTACCCAGTATAGGTCTTTTGTTCAGGTATTATCTATCTTGTATAGCATACTAAGTGTTACGGGTATATCCCGGCTAGTATGGCTTTAGGTTGTTTCTTTTGTCTTGTAACCTAAGTGTAGTAGTCATCTTGTGTCTGAACAGAACATGTATGTTTTTCCAAGTTATATATGAAATGGACGGATTACATTATCTTTGAAATCGAATTTATATTAAATGAATGTCGATTTGGTTATACCATGGTTAATTTCAATAACAGTTGTACATTTCACTGTGTGATGTGATCTCGTTTTATTTAATGTGTATATGTTATGTCATAGTTATGATTTTATGAAATCTAACGGGTATTATGTTTTCTTGTGATTTAAAGAAAATGGCACCAAAGAGAAGGACCACGAGGTTAAACCCAGGTGCAACACCAACACCAGTCACAGACACTCATACCACTACATCTGTCACCAATGCCCAAATTTAGGCAATGATTAACGAAGGCGTTACTGCTGCACTGGCAGCACGTGATGCAACCATGAATGGCGATGATAGCCATACTTCAGGAACGGGTGCCAGAAGGCCTGTGCAAGTTGCTCGTGAATGCACCTACCCGGACTTCCTAAAATGTCAACCCTTGAACTTCAAGGGCACTGAGGGAGTTGTTAGACTCACTTAGTGGTTTGAAAAGATAGAGTCTGTTTACAGCATAAGCAACTGTATAGTAGCATGCCAGGTCAAATTTGCTACGTGTACCCTGCAAGGAAATGCTCTTACATGGTGGAACTCCCACGTTAAGACCACTACTCATGAAGCTGCCCATGCAATGCCATGGAAGACACTGAAAAAGATAATGACAGACAAATACTGCCCAAGGGGCGAAATTAAGAAACTAGAGTTCGAAATGTAGAATTTGAAGGTGAAGGGTAATGATGTGGTAACCTATAGCCAACGTTTCCAAGAACTGGCACTAATGTGTGATCGGATGTTTCCAGAAGAAATAGACCAAGTTGAGACAGTATTTGTCGGTGCTTGCCCGACACGATCCATTTGGCAGTGTGATGGGCAACTAAGCCCAAAAACTATGCAGGATGCCATTGAGTTCGCCACTGAACTCATGGACAAGAAGATCAACACTTGGGCTGAACGTCAGGCTGACAACAAAAGAAAGTCTGATGACACCGCCAGGAACAACCAGAATCAGCAACCAAACAAGAGACAAAACACTGGAAGAGCTTATGCCACAGGGAATGGTGACAGGAGACCATACGGAGGGCCTAGACCTCTGTGTTCCAAATGTAACTATCACCATGATGGTCCTTGTGCTCCCAAATGCCACAAGTGCCACCGATTTGGTCATTTAGGTCGTGACTGCAAGAATCCCCTAAATGTCAACACTGGGGCTAATCAGAGGACTTGTTTTGAATGTGGTGCTCAGGGGCATTTCAAGAAGGATTGCCCAAAATGGAAGAACAACAACAACCGGGGTAATCAGGCTGGAAATGCCAAGGCTCAGGCAAAGGTGTATGCCGTGGGCAATGCAGGGGCAAACCCGGACAACAATGTCGTCACGGGTACGTTTCTCCTAAACAACCGATATGCATCTATTTTATTTGATACCGGTGCCGATAGAAGTTTTGTATCTACTGCATTTAGCTCTCGAATTGTTATCACTCCAACTGCATTAGATCATGATTATAATGTCGAACTAGCCGACGGGCGAATAGTTGGGTTAAACACTATTATCCGGGGTTGTACGTTAAACCTCTTAAATCATCCTTTCAACATAGACCTAATGCCCTAGGAACTAAGGTAGTTTTTGACGTAATAATGGTATGGATTGGTTGGCTCAAAGTACTGATTCGTTTTTGTCTGTGCGGAAAAAGATCGTTCGTTATTCCTTTTGGAGAAGAAATTTTAATCGTTCGAGGTGACGGAAACAGCAATAAACACGGGAACCGATTAAACATCATCTCGTGTACTAAGGCTTAAGAGTATTTAACGAAGGGATTTCACGTATTCTTAGCTCAATTTCACACCGCAACATAAGGCGAAGACAAGTCAAAAGGAGAAACTGACTTGAAGATGTGCCTGTTGTTCAAGAATTTCACTAAAGTCTTTCCTGAGGAATTCGCTGGGTTATAACACCCACTCGACAAGTAGAGTTTCGAATCGATTTGGACCGGGTGTACACATGTAGCTCGGACACCATATGATTAGGCACGTCCGGAATGAAGGAAACTAGCAGGAGCACTGCAGGAACTTACGGATTAAAGGCTTCATAAGACCAAGTTCTCAACCTTAGGGAAGCTCAGGTTCTATTGTAAAAGATTGGAAAGATGGAGGTCCTTCCGCGGATGTGCATCAATACAGGGAATTGTACAAAACTGTCAGTGAAGAACGCTACCCACTCCCAAGGATCGATGACCTATTTGACCAGCTGCAAGGGTCGAGTATTTATTCAAAGATCGATCTGAGGTCAGGGTATCACCAGTTAAGGGTTCGAGAAGAAGACATTCCCAAGACTGCATTCAGGACTCGATACGGTCACTATGGAATTCAAGTCTGTTTCTTTTGGGTTTGACTAATGCACACGGCCGTGTTATGGGACCTTATGAAACCGGGTGTGTGAACCGTATATGGACAAGTTTGTAATTGTCTTCATTGATGACATTTTGATCTTTATACTCTAAGAAAGTAAGAGGAACATGGAAGAACACCTTAGGAGTCTTGAAATTGCTTAAGAAGAAGAATTATACGCCAGTTCTCCAGTGTGAATTCTGGATTTCCAGGGTACAATTCCATCGGTCACGTGATTGACCTGTCGAGGTATTCACGTTGACCCTGCAGATTGAATCTATCAAAAGATTGGGCGTCTCCTAGAAACACCAAAGAGAGATTCGCCATTTTTGGGCCTTGCGGCTACTATAGAAGATTCATCGATGGGTTTTCAAAAGCTCGCCAGTCAATGACCCAAATAGAACCAGATAGGTGTCAAAGTTTGTTTGGGGCGATAAACAAGATAGCAGTCTTTTCAACTGTTAATGCAAAAGTGGCAGTGCACCAATCTGCCTTACCTGAGGGAGCGAAGATTTCATCGCATACTGCGTTGCTTCAAAGAAGGGTTTGGGCGATGTGTTGATGACAAAGAGAGAAAAGGTTGATTTCTTATGCATCACGCCAGTTAAAATTCATAAAAGAACTATACGATCATGATTTTAGAAGCTTGGGGCAGTAGTGTTCGCTCTAAAAATTTGGAGGCACTATTGTACGGAACCAGTGCACAGTGTTCACTGATCATAAAGTTTTACAACACATTCTTGATCAGACGGAATTAAAATATTATGGTCAACGTCGTGGTAGAGTTGCTGATGTGATTACGATTGCGAAATTCTGTTATACCAGGGGAATGCGAAATGTTATTGCTGATGCTCTGAGTTTTTTTTTTGGGGTGGGGGGGGTAAAGGGGGACCCCCCCCCCCCCAGGGGGGGGGGGGGGGGGGAGCTAGGAAAAGGATACGAGATCCACTAAGGGTTTGGGCTTAGTGATGGACTATCTGGCTTGGATTCTTCCTAAACAAATCTTGAAAGCTCAGACTGAAGCACGAAAGCCGGAGAACATCAAGAAGGAGGATGTTGGAGGTATATTGGTTAAGAATTCAAAAGATCCGGAGAAACTTAGGACGGGAAAAGTTGGGATACCAACGTCCGGATGAAACATGGTGCTTAAAATGGAGGAGTTGGTTACATGTTATGGCGAACTTAAGACTGTGATCATGCACGAGTCCCACAAGGTCTATTTACGCTCTATTTCTCTGGGTTCAGACAAAATGTACCAGGATATGAAGAGACTATACTGGGTGGCACCAATATGAAAGCCATCATCGCAACTTTATGTTTAGCAAATTTTGACCTGTGATAAAGTCTTAGGGGTTACCGAACATCAAAGACCATGGGTTGTTAGTACAGCGCGAGATACCTAATGAAGTGGGACAACATCACGATGTTTTTGTCAATCAAAGCTTCCTAAGCCGTCACAAGGTTATGACCTATTTGGGTGCATCGTTGAATACGAACTTACAAAGTCTGCCATTTTTGATGCCAATGGGGAAACGGATCCTATCGATAAAACTGGGAGAATGTACCTAAAAGAGGTAGTCACGAGGCATGGAATACATGTCTCAATCATTTGTGATCGCGACCCTCGGTTTCGCATCAAATTTTTGGAGGTCACTTCAGAAGGTTTGTGGTACAAGTTTGGTGTTTGAGTACTGCTTATCATCGCAAAACCGAAGACAAAGCGAGAGAACATCCAAACTCTCAAGGATATGTACGTGTTGCGTGATCGACTTTGGAAATAGTTGGGTTAACATTTCGCCATAGTTGGTTTTCATACATGAACAGTTATCATGCTAGCATTAAGGCTGCACCATTTGAAGCACTTTATGGTCGAAAGTGTCGTTCACCCGTATGTTGGGCCGAGGTTGGACAAGTTCAACTCATGGTCCAAAAATTAGTGCAAGAAACAACGGAGAGGACTCATCAGATTAACACTAAGGAATTCAACCGCTCGCGATCGACAAAAAGAGCTACGTGATTTTAAAGCGTAAACCGATGAGAATTTCAAGTTGGAGATAAAGCTATGCTTTAAGTTCGCCTTGAAGAAAGGGGTCGTACGTTTGGCAAACGGGGGGAAAGTTAAACCCCAGATTTTGTCGGAACCTTTGAAATGTTTGATAAAGGTTGAGCGTTGCTTACAAGCTGAGCTTCCTCAAGAGCTGAGCTCAGGGTCCACAATACGTTTATGTATCCACTTGAAGAAATGTTTTTCATGACGATCATTAGTCGTTCCGTTTTGGAAGGACAGCAAGTAGATGGACAAGCTTCTTTTTTGTTAATGAGCGGTAGAAATCATGGATAGCGAAGTCAAACAATTTGAGGCGAAGCCGTGTCAAATTGTTCGAGGTTCGACGTAACTCTAGGCGGGTCCCCGAGTTTACGTGGGAACGTGAAAGATCAGTTCAGGAAGAATTATCTCACACCTCTTCACCACAGTCATCACCCGTGTCAAGTGAAGTGTCACTAAGCCTTGCGGAACAGGCTCCATTTAATGGGGAAGACTATAACACCTCGTGTTTAGGTCATTTGTACGAAAATATGTAATTCACAATTTATTTTTAGGGTTTACGCATTTGTTTTAAATCGTTAACGGTTAAGCTTAAATGCGTAAACTAAAATTGATCATTAATGTCAAACAGGCATAAGATTAAATGTTTACATTCAAGCAAGTTGTTATATGATTATTGAGGATAAAGTAATATTTGTTCATCTTATTTTTATTGGCTACGTAAAATGCTTACGTTTCGCGATAAAACGCGTTTCGCAATCCGGAAGCACAAAACCTAACTACGCTTAACGAATACCCACGGATTATAACCCAATACCAAATAAATCATTTAAATCACATGGGAGCGTATGTGGCGGATTTTATAAGGATAGGACCAAGAAAAATATCTAGTCAAGTATCTTCCTGGAGTTTCAGGAATGATTCCCATTTTAAGAACCAAACACTTCCACCTTGTAAGAACCCACATCCCCCCCCCTTATGGCTTCTTCACACAAGGGTTAGTAAGTAACCATGGTTGAGTTACTTAGATATTTTCAATATTAAGCTAGCAGAACTAAACACATAGAGATTCATTTTCCAAAGCTGGTAAACAACAATTTCTCTCCCAATTTCCATCTATATAACCACGGCTCAAAATTGGTTAATTTTGGGCAATCCATGGCTTGATTTTCTATATTATACAGCGATAACACATCATATTCTAAGGTATTTTAGAAGTTTAAGAGTTGGATAACCATTTACAGAGGAAGGAATCAGAAAAGGAAGAAAGGGTTTTACTTGGGAAATTAGGTTTTCACTCATATATTTTCAAGCCAAGATGTTTAATCACAATGCTGTGATTAGTTTTTCTTTGTTCTACTCATCCACACATGGTTATAATTAAAGCTTAATCATGTATAACGCTAGATTTATGTGTCATAAAGTTATATTTAGCTAAATCACCATTTAGGGTACTTTTGAATATGTAAAATGAATATTTACTTATGATTAATGTTTTATGAACTTATTTACATGTCATATGGATGATAATATTATGTTAAAAGGAATGTATAAGTGTTTTAACATGTTGGTTAAGTATTAACATGTATAAGTGCAAATTAGGGTTTTAATGATTTACTTAATAAGTTGCAAATGAAAATAATGTAAATAACATGCTAAACTTGTTATCTGGATATTCTTGAGCGAAGGATGGACCTAATGATTTTTATATGTTAAAAACATAAGAGATAGAAAATGTTGTGAAGTAGTTGTTAATTAAGGTTTGTTGAAGCTATAATGGTACTGTAAAAACATACGCTTTTAAAACATGTCGTTTAATCACAAAACCTTAAACCTTCTGTTTTGGTCTGAATTTCTTAACAGCCCTTTTATGTTTTATAAATATAGTACATCTCATGAGGATTCCAAAATGATAAGAAACTCGAAAATCCAATTTATAACGAAGAAGATACGCTAGTTACTAGTTTACGACACTATTACTTTATAAAACAATTGTTTTATATAGAAAAGTTATATCATGGCAGAAAACTTATTACTTTGTAACATCAATAATATGATAAAACTTTTAATTACGAGAACATGTTCGAAAGAATCGCTAAAAACGGAGCTATAACGAATAAGATACGACAAAAACGGGTTTTACGTTAATTAAAGTATAAAAACTATTTAATAGCTGTTGGGAACAGTAAAAACACTATTCACAGAATCTCAAAAACCTAAAAATGTGATTTTATGATCACTCGTCTTAATACGAAAGCGTGGGCGTAAAAAACGCGAGAAACATGCTTAAAACGACAAAATTATGTCATTTTTGCTAAAGGCGTTATTATAAACGTTTTTACTTTATAAATACGATTTCACGTAAACGATTAGATGGTGATATAGCTATATAGAATATATATGTTATTAGTTATCGAAGTGTTTATTGACTAGGGAATTCATAAGGAGGCTTCTTGGATGCGTATTGACGATGTTGTTGATTTACGATTTAAAGTGTCCATAACTCCTCGTCGTCATGTCATGACTCTTAATTAGATAGCCCGAACGATAGTACGATGATAACTATATAGGATTATATACAGTTGTTGTTAGACAACGTACTTGAATACTGATTCGACCTATATTAACTAGGTTGCATTCGGGCGTTAGCGTGACGCGTTTTTACTTGGGATATTTTGTTATCAGTTTACTCACTCAAGGTGAGTTCATAGCCCCATGTTTTACAATTATTAAATTACAAGTTTTTGGGGTGAGAAACATATGCATGTTTTACAAATTGGACGCAAGTGTACATTTTATCATGATTACGTGTTGCCTAAGTAGCGATAACCCACTATGCCCATGAATCATGAACTGTCAATTACTGGAATGTGAGCGCGAATGATTATAGATAGATCTATTTGGGATTGACCTCCCCGTTCGGGTGACTAGCTATCACTGGAAACGAACGTATATCATGTCGGATACTGGATGTTACGGGTTGAACATCATCACGGGCAATGTAGGCAATATTTATATATTGTATTCAATTATGTCGAGCTTCGGTGTCATGAGCTTAGGCAAACGTAATTGCATTTTGTGATGTCTGCATCTGTTGCATTATCACTGGGAAAGTCTTGCGGTCCTGCATACACATTTACATAAACCTATGAAATTCACCAACTTTATGTTGACGTTTTTAAATGCAATGTTTTTCAGGAGGTCATTAAGCACGAGGTGCGAAGGATACATTGGTGGTTATATTTTGAAGTCATGCATTAAAGATTTAGTCGCATTACATTTTGTATATCTGTTATGGGCTGGAAATCTTTGTAATAATAACAAGTAAAGCTTCGGGCTTTTGTAACACATACTTTATTAAATCCAATGTATCAGTTTTAAATGACTTTTTGGTCGTTCTTATATTATCTTGTGTTATTGATCTGAGAAGTAACACGCCCCGGACCCTTATTCCGCTGCGACCTTATTTGGGGGTGTTACAGATTGGTATCAAGAGCCAAGGTTATAGAGAACCAGGTCAAATGTTTTTGCTGGACTATAACCGTTTTCAAACATTGCATTCATACAAAGGGGTTTTCACGGGACATACATACACTAATTGTGCATTAGTCGGTTAGGCTAGATGCATGCATGATTGATATACATGTTATGATATAAATGTATATTACTATAAGAGCCTTATATAATATACTCATATAAGTTATTTCTGCTGGTCACAGTAGTCATGTCAGCTGATTCCGCTGTTACCTATACTTCTGTTCACTCTGAGGCACGATCTTGGAGTATTCCATCTGAGGATCCTTATGAGGAGGCTGCCCAACAGTTGTTGGAGCAGGCACCACGTTCTCCAGAGTATGTACCTGATCCCATAGAGCTGGAGGATCATATACTTGTGTACATTCTGGAGCCTGAGCATCCTGAGGACTTAGTGCCAACTGAGGATGAGGCACCTACATCTCCACTACCACCAATCTTTTTATCCCTACATATCCGACCCCCACGTACTAGAGCAGCCATGGCTCAGATGAGAGCTACAACACCATCCACTTATCATTCACTACTTCCATCGAGGACACCACCATCGTGTTCATTACAATATATATACTTGAAACATTTTGGGATTTTATATAAGTAAACCTATATATGTAGGTTTATGCATTGCAAGTCTTGTATGGGCGAATCTTGTAACACAGTAAACCTATATATATAGTTTTTTGGATTTACATTCATACTTACAGAAACCTATGAACTCACCAACTTTAATGTTGACACTTTTAAGCATATTTTTCTCAGGTGAAATAGATGTATGACATACTTGATGTGCATTGGAGTCCAGATTTACAAGATTTCTTTTCAAACGACTCAGGTAGAGGTCGTTCTCTCCTGACTTGTGCAATGGGATCATGAAGTAACGCTTCCGGAAATACATTTCGCTGCGACCCAATTTTGGGGGTGTTACATATTTTTCGAACCAAAAAAAATAAACAACCCAACCCACGAATTTTAATGATTTTGAAACACAAATCAAACACGAATCTACCCTTAAAGCTCTGATACCAATTGTAGGATCCCGTATAACACTTCACTTCATATAACAAACCACGAATCGATCAAGAAAATAGATAAAGAAAGTGAGTTGATTTTGAGAGAGAAAGAGGAGAGAAATTAGAGAAAGAAGAAAATGGAATTTTTATTAATGAACCAACTTCTTTTTCCAAAGAGGAAAAGTTACTTATATACCCTGACACATTAAGTGACTTTCGGGATATTTGACTAGGACCCGGGCTTGGGTTTTGCTTGGGATTAAACCCGAAACATATACAATATTAGATTAACTATCGAGCCCGATTCCCGATACTTTCCTATTACAACATTAACTAATTGATTGAACGAGACTAAAATACATAATGGACGAACTTCATGTTCGACTCAATATTTTGAGGCTAACAAGTACTAGCAGTGCTAACTTGAGTGCTGGCAATACTAACTCCATAAGCAGTATTAACTTCATTAGTATTGCTAGAGGATGACACAAAGGCCACATTCTGAGAGCTTGAGCTTGCAGTTCCTTTAACTTCTTGTTCAACAATTTTGAAATTATTGTAGAGATCATCAAAGCTCATTATGTCTAGATCAGGTTTATTCCTCCAGACCACAACATGAGTATTCCATTCAAAAGGCAGACTTCTTAAAAATTTCAAATTGAGATCTTCCTGTAAATTATTTTCACCCAAGACAGCCAGCTGACTTACAATCTTCTGAAGCCTGTTAAAAATAGAGTCAAGAGACTCTGTGCTTGGAGCACTAAAGTTCTCATACATTTGCTTCAGAAGACTTTTTTAGTCTTCTTTGTGGCTTCATTGCCACCAAATCTTGGTTGTATAGCAACAAACAAAGTCTTAGCATCCATGTACTGGTTAAATGTCATCAGATGTTCATTAGGAAGTACCATCAGTAACATACTTCTTACCTTCACATCATTCTTCTTTTGAATCTTTTCATCAGCAGTTACAAGACCTGGTATTAGTGTACTTGAGGTACCATCAGTATTTGTTGTTGTTTGAGCTGCTGGTTTGAATGAGTTTCCATTCTTTATAACATCCCATAGAGCATAGTCTTGTAGTTGAAAGTATTGCTCAATTCTTAGGTTCCACATATCATATTCACCCTGTTTGAGAAGGGGCAACTTTACAGTAGTATTGGTTTGGGCAGTTTCTAGATCCATCTCTTCTTTGTGAGTAAAGATATATTCTTGTTAGTTTCTTCTAGATCAAAGTTTCAGAACACAAGCTCTAATACCACTTGTTGATCCCAATTTAAGATCTATTCTTTAGCTTGTAAAGATTAAGTTACTTTGGATCAATCCAAAACAACTATGGTAGAAACTTTGTGAATACTAAAGAATATGCGGAATCTGCTCTTTAATACTTAGAAGAATATTAATGAAATAGTAAACTTTAAGAACAATGATATAACTGAAAAGCTCTAACATTATTATTATGAATAATACGAGTACTCTATGTAGTACTAGGGTTTACATCCTTGAAGCTATTGATGATTGCAACAAATGTTCTCCAAGGCTGGGGCATTTGATTAGTATGAATTGCAGATAACATATCACACTTTCTAGAATGGCCAAGTTCCTAAATGGATGTAACCAAATCTTCTTCTAAAGGTGGTGCAATAAAGTCTTGGTTGAGAATTCTGGGACATATCTGAAGAATATCACAAAAAACTTCCGTATCAACTCAGAACTTCTTCTCATCCAGCTTGAATCGATAAGCATATGTATCTTTAACCTTTTGGATGGTGTTCCAGAATTGATGCATGTACACTTCAGGGACTTCAGCAATGATCAGAAAAGCGGGATAGCAAGGAGATAGCTTGAGAGCATCCAAGGTGACTTGATATGTTTCTTCTCTTTTTGGTTTGCTGAACGCAATTCTTGCATTGCATTTTTCAATCTTTAGTCTCTTCTCAGGAGGAACCAAAGAATTGTCGAGTGCAACTTGTTGTGTAGCAATTGGATTCATGTTTCTGCTAAGAATAGTCCAATATATTTCATATACAACCAAATTCATATATTACTGAATGACCTATTCTGATTCATGGAGTTCAACTTAGGCAAGCAATATTCAGACAAAATCAAGACAGATTTAACACATTATCAAGCATTCATACAAAGTGTGTAACGAAAGACATTAATCAGAGAGTTAACTTAATGGTCAACAAACTAACTATAGTTCAAACACAATTAATTTAGCAATTCACATAAGATATAAGTAAGATTTAACCTAAGATGAGTTATCAAGTTAAAACATTTAGGAAATAATCATCTTTTATGTATCATGTATAAATCGCCGTCCATGACTATGTATAAATCACCGCCTAGAAAGACTGTATAAATCGCCATCTAAGTTTGCATGTATAAATCGCCGTCTAAGTAAGGATGTATAAATTGCCGTCTAAGTTAGGATGTATAAATCACCGTCTAAGTCAGCATGTATAAATCACCGTCTAAACGATTTTGTGTGTTGATCCTAATCTAAGATCTATTTTTTAGCTTGTAAAGGTTAAGTTACTTTGGATAAATCCAAAACAACTATGGTAGAAACTTTGTGAATACTAAAGAATATGCGGAATCTACTCTTTAATACTTAGAAGAATATTAATGAAACAATAAACTTTAAGAATAATGATATAACTGAAAAGCTCTAATATTATTATTATGAATAATATGAGTACTATGTGTAGTACTAGGGTTTACAACCTTGAAGCTATTACTATTGTGCATACAATACCATAACCTAGGATCTCCTTTTATACACCAAAGAGTCCTTTACAAGATAACTACAAATCTTCTATAATTCTAATCTTATATGCATATCTTTCTAACTAAATAGAATATACACTGAATAAGTCAATACTTATCACTTCATATGTCTTTATCCCTTTAGCAGTCTTAAGTCTTCATAGTCTTAACTCCTTCAGTAGTGTTAAGTTAGTACTGGCAATACTAACTTTCTTCTAGCAGTACTAACTAGTTAGTACTGGCAGTTGTCATCTTGAGCAGTACTAAGTCTTTGGCTTGGCTGTCTAAGTGTATGAATTTAATTCCCAACATCGTGTATAAATTGCCGTCTATATGAACTGACGTATAAAACGCCGTCTATAAATATTGATTTATACATTCTTTTAATTTTTTGGCACTTATACAACATACACATGTAAACCAAACATATATAAACATAATTTAGCAGATATAACAAGAATAAGCCATAATTTTTCATTTTGATCACATAACGAGTAAGTTATCACTCATTTGAATCAAAGCCACAAAGATTGCATACAAGACATGGAATCTCTCATTCATTCACATTCAAGAAGGGTTATAGACACAAAATAAACACAAACCCATCACAAGTTACAAGTAATTTCCAAACACCCAAATTTTCACAACAAGAATCAAGCAAATTGAAATCATGAGTTAACCTTATTCAAAACTGCTATAGCCGAGCATACTACACACCTTAAGCATCAAAATCCCTCAACTAATTTTGGATTTGGACAACATTGGATTTTTACTAACCCTAAACCAAATTCTAAGGAATTCGAACAAACAATCGAGTTAAAACCTAATTCCTTTTGTAGATAGGTTGTTTAGATGGAAAGGAACATGTTTTTAGTTTACCTTAAGTCTTGAAATTCACTAAATTTTTTGTTCTTGTGGTGGACGAAAATTTTAAAAGTGGGAGGGAAGAAAAGGTGTATGTGTGTGTTAACTGTGATGATTGAAAGAGAGGGATGAGGTGTTTGTGTTAAAAGTTTCATCTTTTGACACAAATGCCCCCTGAACTCTTAATACCTTTCTAATTTCCTTTATAAGTTTTCTAATGCGTACCATAGTTTCACTTATAGTACAATTAGTCCCTAAAGTTTATACTACAATGCTTAGCTACTTATTTTTGCTATTTAACCCCTAGAGGCATAAACACATAATATTTAAGGCACAAATAAGTTAAACTTAATTAACTCCCCTTTAATTGTTAACCTATTATTGTTTAAAACCTTTTTCCATTTAATCCTTGATTACTTTTTTGAAGAAGAAATTTGACATTGTCGCCCCCTCAAACAATGACCCGTTTTCTATTAAAGAGTTGTAGTCGTTGTTTGAGTGGTCAAATGCGTTGAAAGATCATTTTCTGATGAATTAATGCGATGATTATTTTATTTTTGAAAATCAACACCATAAAAAAATAAGATTTCTCTTATTTTGACACATAAGCGCACTGAAACGTACACTTATGGATAAATAAAGCACGGGCTGTGTTGCAAAGTAAACACAAGCCTTTGAATGAATATGAAGTAATTAATTCCCGAGAAAATTAAATTTCCCGTTGTGAGGCAAAGCTTTTATTTTGAAAATACTTGCCTTTAAGATTATGACCGGGTTGTTATCTGAAATAATAACAAGCCATATGACATATTTTCTATTCAAACATTATTTATAGCTTTGTGCCATTATTGAATGGCATTTCTGAAGCCGTAAATATTATCGTTGCTAGAAAACATGTCATCAAAAACTATTTTGGTATTTTTGTATTTTTTTAATTTTTTTTTGAAAAGTTTATACAAAATGAAAATTCTTTTTGGTTTTTTTTATGTTTTCTTATATACATATAATACATAGGATATATTACGAGTTACCACCATTACTTATTTTCATCCTCTGTCAGACGTTTAAGCGTTTCTGGAGACATACTTCTCATACCGAGCTTTTCGATTAAGAAATTAAATCTTTCTCTTAACAAGGGTTTGGTGAAGATGTCAGCCCCTTATTTTGAAGAATCCTCTAAATCCTCTTCATCATCTGAAACCACAATCTTTGCTCTTCTTCTAGCTTGGTTGGACTTGACAATTTTCTCTAATTTCTTTACCTTTTTAATAAGTTTGGTATAAGCATCACCATATACCTTCTTTGTTTGCTTCAAGTCAGCCTCCAAGCTCTCCACTTTCTTGGACAATGTTGTTACATAATAGTTGTCAATTCTAAGGAAGTGTAATACTCAACCTCATCACCCTCCAAGTGTATGAAGCTTAGAGTACGAGAGAAGAAAAGCACCGGAGAGGTGATATAGGACTATGTAGGTACCCTCTCAGACCTAGTCTGAGCAATGGAACCCCCTATAGCTTTTTGGCACCTAGGACTACCACCTGCACCAATTCCCTAAGGAAGAGGCACATTAGGTATTGTCATGGATTGGGTCATATTTATGTTACCGCTAGCCTGCTCTGCATCTAAGCTAGCAGTAGTAGTGGTAGACCTTTCCACTTTGTCATCCCCACTCCTCATAGACAGCCTCATCTGGTACATTGGGTATAGGCTCACTAGTCTGAGGCAACTCAGTAACCTGGTTTAAGGCTTGCCTAGGTGTTTGAGTTTTTTTTGATGTGATGATGATACAACATTAGGGATTGGTTATTTATGAATATGTTTAGTAGTAGAAGGTGGCGGTTAGGGTTTAGAGGGATGTCCTGAACCTTCACCCTCTTCTGATTGAATTGCAAGCATACTTTGAAACAAAGGTGTGTGTTCCCCAGAAAAACCTCTTTTAATATTGCTAAAAAGTTTTGGAGTTAAAGCAGAAGCAATATATTTTTTGTTGTGGGGATTAAGGAATCTTTTGTTCCTGTCCAAAAATATTTGAATAAATCTTGGATACATTAAAAATTTATATTTACTATCCAAGTTTTTTCACCACTTACCATCAAAAAATCAATTTAGAAAAAAGTAAAAGTTTTGCTTTGTAGCCAAGAAAATAATAGCAAGTTGCTATATTGCTACTAAATTGTTCCAAGAAGTTTTCTTAGCGGCTAAGACAGATGTTAGGATGGTATGGATCAATATCTCCACTAAGGGGAAAAAATTTACTTTTTTGAGAAAAGTTAGTTTATCACAAGTTTTAAAACTTATCCATCAGTGGAGAGTTGATCAAAAATATCCAGTAGTTGGGCAAACTCTAATACATCTATATCTACTAATGGTGATGTCTACTAACAGTTGCTTTCTGTAATTGTGATTCTTTTGCCATCAGTTTTGGCAAGTAATTTATTGTTCTCCCATTATCAACTGTTATGTCAGTTTGCAGTTTTGACTAAAAAATCTTTTTGGTATGAGAGGATTCTTAAGATAGTAGGAATTCTTAGTAAGAGCTTACATATATAACTATATTGAGAAAAATCGACTAATCTCTAGGAATCTTCACTCACTGTTGGTTTATATTGATAAGCAACATGTTGTGTTTGTCGCATAATTCCAAATTCGCTATTAGTAAATGAGTAATGATAAGGGTTCTGGGTGAATGTTCGTTAACGAGAGTATGAGAGTTTGGCAAAGTTAATTGAGATTTTATAGAAAGCGCTTAAGGGTTTTGATTGGACCGACTGAATAAAATAGATTCTTTATCTTGAAGAAAGCTTATAAGTAATAGAAAGATCAAGAGTTTATCCATATTATAGACCCCTAATCAAGAGTAATATCTTTTTTTTTTTTTTTCTTTTTTTTTTATTATTCTTTTTTTTTTTTTTATGGGCTGAAATATCCTTAATGGCTATATTTATTTACCAAAAAGCTATTATGCTCTAATCACAGTTTTAACGGTAGCCCTAGCAGTACTAAGTTTAAGCTAACAGTACTAAGAATGCTCAGTGTCGTACCTTAGTACCATAGATTTTCCTAAGTACCAAGTTTAGACTAACAGTACTAAATAATGCTTCAGCAGTTTAGTACAAGTTGTAGTCTAACAGTACTTAATATATGCTTTGCAGTAGTACTAGTTTAGCCTAGCTAGTATAATTTTGATACCTGTACCTGTTTGAACTTAATTCCGTTCCAAAAGGCATTTCCATCATTAATGTTGATTCCTACAAGCTCTCTTTCTGTTTTTAAGCTCACTATATCTCTCAATTCTTTTGCTCACTGAAACACTCTGTTTGTTTTTATTTTACAAATCTCTCTATTCTTTTGAGCTCAGACTTTCTCTCTATCTGTTTGTGCTTTCTCTCAATCTTTTAAGCTCACTTTTTTCTCGGTCTTTTTTTATTTTCTTCAATGCTAATTAGTATTTAATTATAAACAGCAGTAGTTAGTATAAAGTATACTTACCAGTAGTAAGGTAGGCTAATAGTACTAACTTGAATTTCATCATTAGCTGCTGTTTCATTCCATTTCAAGCATTATTTGTGCATAATCTGTTGCATATTAATACATTTAACCTCCCCTCAATCAATACTTCAGGGGTTAAGTTTTCCAATACTTGCAATCAGATATTGAAATCTTCTAACATCAAAAGCTTTTGTGAGTAAATTAGTGTTATGCGCTTAATTACACATACTATTTTCCATTAAAAACGGACTTAAATGACTAAAAACGTACCAAAATACATGGTTATTTATATGCCCAAAACCCACACCCCAACCTCAAATTTTGCATTTGTTCAAGAAAAGGACAAAAACAAAGCTAAAAAGGATAAAACCGAGCACGAGAATGAAAAGAGCGTAAAGAAACAGTCAAACTCAAAAAGCCAAAGCCAAAGTCAACCCCGACAAAGTCAAGTCAAAGTCAAAGTCAACTTCAAGTAGCTGAATCAGAAAAAATACTCAACTGGAGATGGACCAAAAATGCCAAATCATTTAAGTTTGTATTTTTAAAGATAAAAGTTCAAGGGTGAAATTGGAAATTTCTCAAAATAAAACTTTAGGGGTTTTGATTCTGCCAATACCTAAAGTTGTTTACCATAATGACCAGCATGTAAATAACTATATAACAATGTTTGGGATGTTTTTGCCAACCCTCATAAAACTTTACCCACAAGGACTTTATTTGCCAATTTGACTATATATCTTGAGGGACCAATGTTGCATAGTCTCCAACCTTTCCCTGTTAACAAGAAAAATCCAACGACTGCATTGAAATCAAAGAAGCACAAGGGATATCAATGGCCAAGATTGAAGCTTCAAGCCTCTCACAAAAGAAACACATCCTGGAAGACCAAGTCTTGAAGAGAGTAGTATAAATTTAGGCCTTTTGTAGCCAAATAATGCATCGAGTTCTTAATTAAGTTTTTTTTTTACTTATTGTAATCTTTATGTCAGGCTTATTACTGCTTTTTTTTAAAACCTTTTCTATTCACCCTTGTACTGTTTTCAAAGTTTAATGAAGTTTTGAGGTTTATATGTTAAAATTCAAAATAAATTTTCTGTCAAAGGCAAACGAAGCATGGTAAATTCAGGATGGCCATGGTTATAGACCTTATTGGTAAGCATTAGGTGTGTTTGTGTTTATTGATATTTAGAAAAGCTTTTTTAAGGAATTTTTAAGCTTCCTTATATTCTAATTTTTTTTTGCAAAAAAAATATACTGTAGCAGTGCTGATCTTGGCTTATTCTCTTATTTTGTCACTTATCAGCTTAAGGATGGCATAAGTTAGCTTATTAGATCATTACATATTAGTTTAAACTCAAGTTGTAAGTTAAAACTGCTTATTTTATGGTTTTAAATGCTTATTTGCCATCTCCTTTAAATAAGTGCTTATTTTTTCTTTGAATTTTTGCTTCATTTGCTTTTTTTTTATAATAGTACACGATTGTTTTTTAGTTTTCTTAACTTGTTTTAGTCAATCTGTGTAAAAATACAATTCTGTTTCAATGGGGGTTTTTGATTCATCACTAAGTTTTTGGCTTATTGCTGTCAAAAACCCTTAAGGTTTTAAAAAATCCAAATTCAAGAGCTCATTTAAGCTTGTATAAGCTATTTTTAAGTTTTTTGAAAGCCTTAAGCTTAGTTTTACAAGTTTTTCTAAGTGTTACTTAAAATTTGACTTTTAAATCCAAGTTAAACTGCTTATTTGGATAAGCCATGCTTGATGGCTTAATTTTGTACAATTTGAGTCTCAATTGAGTGTTAGAGTGTTGTAGCAAAGGTGCATTATAGGGGGATAGTGTGGTTTAGAGTTTAGGTGAAAATCTGCATATTTAGTTAAGTGTTTAAAAAATGAAGAAACAGCTTTTACTTGTGCTTATTCTGGCTTATCCAGAATTTCAAACTCCATTTTCTTTACAGTTTTGAATAGCTGTTGGGCCATTCTCTAAGCTAAAACAAGCCCCTAGTCTTTAAGAATCCATTAAGGTGCTTATTTTTAAGCCCCTTCATTGCTCTTTAGGCTGTTTAGCTAGAAAATTTGCCCTGGTGCTGAAGTTGCTTATTTGAGCTTTTCTGTTTGCATTTCTTGATTATAGGTAGTTCTTAATTGCTCCTTAGGTGATTTGAGTATATGTTTTTGCTTTTTTCTCTTTGCATTTGTGCTTATTTGCTTTTTTTTAGCTTAGTAGCACTAAGACTTCAACTAGCAGTACTAACTCTTAAAGTTAGTACTGCTGAGTTCATAAGCCCATTTCTGGCTTATTTGGTGGTTTTTAATTGTTCTCTTTTGATCTTAGTTGCTTATTGTTTGTAATTTTGTAGCTGTGATTGCTTATTGCCTATTTGTTTTGCTCAATCTGTTTAAAAATCCAAAAGAAAAAGCCCCTTTGTGCCTCTTGTTTACTTTAGCAATCTGTCTGCCAAAGCCTTTTGGCTTATTTGCTTATTCCGGCTTTTCTATCTGTTTTAATTACTTAAATTTGTTTGCAAGTGCTTATTAGGATAGGGCAGATATATGTCTTAGTTTGTTTCTCTATTTCACTTGCTTCATTGTGCTTAAAAAAGCCAACAGTTTAGCTTGTTGTATGCTTTAGTGTGGATAGCCATTTTTCCAGCTTATTTGCTTATTTCTTTCTTCTTTCAGCTTAATCTCTGTTGAATTGTGCTTATTAGAGTAGTCTAAGTTAGTTTATGCTTATTTCAGTTAAATTTAGCTTATTGTAGCCTATTTTAGCTTATTTGCCTAGTTAGCTTAGAATTTTTTAGTTTTTAAGCCTTTTATTGCTTATTCAGTCTTTCTTAGCTTAATTTCAGCTTATTCATGTTTCATTTTGCTTATTAGGTTTAGAATAGCTCCTGTTTGCTTATTTAGAGTAGTTTAGTTCTTAATTCCCTTTTACTTTGTTTAAGTCTTAAAAAGCAAAAAAAAAGTATAAGCTGTCAAGTTATAAGCTGTTTTATAGTTTATTAATAAGCTTTCATGAAAAACTCCAAGTTTTAAAAGTGCTTATTTTTAAGTCATTTACAACTTTGCTTTTTGAATTTTTGGAAAAAAAAGGGGATAATGGAAGTTCCGGGGAGCCTGGGCTCGAACCCAAACTCCAACCAACTCATCAAACCCTTCCTAACCGACACTCTACCGCCGTGCTACAATAGCTCATCCGGTAGCGTGTTTTTATTTATAACTTAAGGGCTTTTTGCCCCTTTAAGCCCAATAAGTTGTTTTGATTTTTAACAGCTTATTGGGTAGGATAAGCTGTTGGAAACTTAGTTTTCTAGGGACAGTTTAGTCCAGCTAATTTTCCTAATTTTTTCATAATTTTTAAAAATAGTTTAGTATTTTTTAGATTTAATTTTCATTAAAAACTTAAAAAAATCACAAAAAATAAAATATTAATCCGAAAAATATAAATCTTTTTTCTAAAATTTTCCTTTATTACATAGTTTCTAGGAAAAATGATAGTGTTTTCATAGGGTCGTTTTTGCAACTTTTCATTTTTTAAAGAACGGGATTCGATCCCGTTCTCGTTCTTTCTCGTTTTTAGCTCAAAACACCTCTGTTTTTGTTCTAGTTCTTTTTATTCTTCATATTTAGTCATTTTTAGCTAATTTAAAGTAAAAAAATTACATTAGGGTTAAAATTAGATAATTTAGGTTTTTAGCTCGCGTTTTTACGTCACCGTTTTAGGATTTAAGTTAAATTACTTTCGTTTTAGGTTTTCTTTTGCTTGATTTTGCATTTTTTACTTGTAGTAATAGAAAACCAATCATAATCTTGTCATATTCAAACATCAAATATCAAATCGTCATTCGATTTTCAATTGTGCACCTCATTGGGACATAACGACCCGAGAAATCAAACTTCCGGATGTTATATGATTTTATTTGAGAATATTAACCAAACCCTAGCTTAAGGTATTGCTGAGTGTTTGCCTATTTTATATCATATATATTAATTATTGAACGAATCAAAATTGGCGGCCGTTGCCGGGTGGTTTGTGAAACGATTATCGTAAAACATTTGTAATTTGTGTTTGAATTTGCCTCAATGCTAAGCAATATCTTCTATTTTTATTAAAATATAAAAAAATACAAAAATATTTTTCATTTTCTTTTATTAATATAATTATCATATAAAAAAAAAATTGTCCATAAAAAGAAATAATAAATAAATTCACCAAGTTGGTAAAAGAACACCAACATATAATACTTTCCATTGAAGTATTATCCATCAATAAGTTCCCGAACAAAAGATTCAAAAACTTGCCATTTGTGTCACTTACGAGGTACGGCTCACCTTGAAAAGTTAAACAAGCTATAAAGTGGGTATAAGGCGGGTTGTTCCAAGGAACTACGACCCTAAAGGAGAAAGGTTCTTAAAAGTACCGTGCTTTCCTTCTCCTCCGCTCACCTGTGCGTTTATCTTTTTAAGAGCTACCGTGAAGTAAGTCGATTATTTGGTTGAAGTTGTCCTATCTCGTTGTCCGTTAAAATAAATTGTGAATAGATTATTGAAAAACCAAAAAAAAAATTATTTTCATTTAGTGCATGCGCACTCGTTCTCAAAGCCGTAACCAACAACAACAACAACAACAAATCCCACCGATTGTTGTTGAATCACTTGATCTTGAAGACCTCATCAAAGATCAAGAATCTCCCGTAGTTACGATGGCCGATAATCGTACTATGGCGGAATTGCTTCAAGCACCCACCGAGGGTTACGAGGATGCAATTGTTGTCCCTGCAATCACCGCAGACAACTTTGAGCTTAAACATAGTTTGCTCACTCTCGTACAAAATAAGCAATTTTTCGGACATGACAAAGAAGATCCTCATGCTCATATCTGATACTTCAACAAGATCACTTCTACCTTGATATTCCCAAACGTTCCGAACACGTCGATTAAGCTTATGCTTTTTCCGTTTTCTCTCGAGGGGGCCGCCCGGATTTGGCTCGAAAAAGAACCCCCTCGATCAATTCTTACTTGGGATGATCTTGTTTCAAAATTTATCAATGAATTTTTCCCTCCCTCCAAAACGACTAATCTTCGTAATGAGATTACAAATTTCCAACAACGTTTTGATGAGTCTTTCAGTGAGGCCTGGGATCGATTCAGGGATCTCCTTCGAGCATGTCCTCATCATGGTTTTTCTGAATTACACCAACTTGATACGTTCTATAATGCTTTGAATACAAATGACCAAGATTCATTAAATTCATCAGCAGGTGGAAATTTTTTGGACAAAAGGCCCCGTGATTGCTTATGCATCATTGAAAGCAAGTCCAAAGTTCGTCACTCACGAAGTAAAGCTGTTGTTTCCAAAGTGAGTACGAGCATTTCTACCCCCGAAATTTCATCCGACGTTGCTGAACTCAAGGATATGGTAAAAGCATTACTTCTTGATAAGAAAAACCAGAACCAACCTTCAGCTCCCGCTCCCGTAAAAGCGGTCGAGCAAAGTTGTGTAACTTGCGGTGGAGCTCATTCTTACCGTAATTGTCCCGCCACCGATGGCAACAATTATCGTGATAATATTCAAGAATACATCTCTCAAGCCGCCGCAGCAAACTTCAATCAAGGAAGTGCCAGTTACCGACCTCAGATGGTTGCAAACCAAATTCGACCTCCCGGTTTTCCTCCTGTGCAAAACCATCAAAACAACCAAAATCGGGGGATCAATTTTAACTAAAATCGGGGGAACAATTTTAATCAAAACCGGGGTAATAATTTCAATCAAGGACAAATTTACCAACCCCAGATTAATCAACCCCCGACTTTTCAAGCTCCACCTTACCAACAGTTCCTCCAGAACCAGGTGTGTCTAGTTGATTTTGATAACACGTCGAAGTTAATGACGCGGTTATGCAAAATATGCAAAATCAAATGGCAAATATAACGGACCTGCTCACCAAATTCGTGAATAGTAATACCGCTTCTACTTCGGGCTCGGGTTCTCTTCCAAGCAACACCATTGCTAACCCGAAAGGTGATGTGAAAGCAATCACTACCCGAAGTGGTGTTTTCTATAATGGACCTCAAATTCCACCTTCGATTTCTTCTCTTCCTAAGGAGATGGAAAATGAACCCGAGGTGACAAAGGATACGGTGCAACCAAGCACCGAAAACATCCAACCTCCGGTAGTCCAAACTAATGACCAAATTGGTGAGCCCGTTGTTGTTTCAAAGACTAAACCAGCATTGCCTTTTCATGAAGGGCCAACAAAAGAAAAGCTCGTGAAAAGACGTCTTTAGCTTTAAAATTTATGGAGATTTTCGGATCTCCATTTCGAGCTAGTTTCGCAGACGCTCTCCTATACATGCCTAAATTTGTACCAATGTTTAGAAAGCTCCTCAATGACAAAGATAAGATAATTGAGTTGACAAAGACACCGGTAAGCGAAAATTGCTCAGCGGTTATCCTAAAAAAGTTTCCCGAAAAACTTAGAGACCCTGGTAGATTTCTTATACCGTGTGATTTTCCGGAGATGAATGAATGCTTGGCCTTGGCCGATCTCGGTGCAAGCATCAACCTGATGCCTCCTCTCCATTTTTGGAATGACTAAATTCTCCTGCTTTGACAAAACCGAATGATACTTGAACTTTGCCGACCGAACGATTTCTACTCCAACCGGCATCGCCGATGATGTTTTCGTAAAAGTTGGAACGTTCTTCTTTCCTGCCGATTTTGTGGTCGTTGATTACGTTGTCGATCCTCGGGTTCCCCTAATCTTAGGAAGACCTTTCTTGAGGACGGCACGTGCCTTAATAGATGTTCACGGTGAACAAATGACCCTTTGACATGATGGACCAATTCCGTGACCTTCTAAGTTAGTGATACTAAGACTTTATCCTACAATATCATTTGAATCGGTTACCGTGTCGATGTTATTGGAACATTGCTTGGAAGAATATGTTCAAAGAAGACTTGAAGATTTCTAAAGTGGCAATCACACTTCTAATTCAGACCTTATGTTCGATTCTCGCTCTCCATCTTTCACTCCTTCGAATGAAGTGATTTTTCTAATGGAAGAGATTCGATGCTATTTCTTGAACACGATGATTCAATACCACCGGGTGTTGACGGCATCTATGATTCTAAGGGAGATATTGTTTACCTTGAGCAATTGTTAAGTGTGATCAATAGTGACCCAAATCTCCCTCCGTCACCAGTTTGTGAAATTAATGTGCCTGAAAAGATTAAATCTTCATGTGAAGATCCTCCCGACCTAGAACTCAAAGACTTACCATCCCATCTTGAGTATGCGTTTCTGGAGGGTGATGATAAATACGTCATAATCGCTAAACTTTAAAGATGAGGATAAAAACCGCCTGATCAAGGTTCTTAGTCACACAAACATGCCATAGTTGGAGATTTCCTGATGATTAAGGGAAGATTCAATAGTTTTGCACCCATAAGATTTTGATAGAGGAAAATGCCAAACCCGTAGTTCAACATCAGAGAAGGGTTAACTCCAAAATCCATGAGGTTATTAAGCAAGAAGTTATCAAACTTCTTGATGCCGGGTTAATTTACCCTATCTTTGACAGTCCCTGGGTGAGCCCGGTTCATTGTGTCCCTAAGAAGGGAGGCATAACCGTGGGTAAAAAAATGAAGAAAATGAGTTAATACCCACTAGGTTGTTACGGGATGGCATTAGTTTGCATCGACTATCGAAAACATAATGATGCAACTCGTAAAGACCATTTCCCGTTGCCATTTATGGATCAGATGCTTGAAAGATTAGCCGGAATGAGTTCAATTCTTTTTGGACAGTTCTCTGGCTACTTTCAGATCCGATTTGACCACTTGGTCAAGAGAAGAATACTTCACCTGCACTTAGGGACATATGCATATGTCGCATGCCTTTTGGTTATTGCAATGCACGGTCACGTTCCAGAAGGGTTTTTTTCCACATACCCAACTTGTTGGCCCCTAACCATAATCTGCATGGTTGCAATCTTTCACGATATGATTGAGAATACCATGAAAGTCTTCATGGATGATTTCATTGGTTTTTGGTGATATTTCTTCTCCTCTTGCCTTTCCATTTAGAAAAGCTCTAAGGTGTGAAGACACCAATCTTGTGCTAAATTGGGAAAAGTGCCACTTTATGGTTAAGGAAGGCATAGTCCTTGGCCATAAGATTTCTAAGACCGGGATTGAGGTTGATAGGGCGAAAGTTGATGTCATTGCAAAATTGCCTCATCCCACTACCGTGAAGGGTATTCGGAGTTTTCTCGGTCATGCCGGGTTCTACCGACGATTTATTCAGGATTTTTCCAAAATCGCCCGGCCTATGACCCACCTCCTTGAAAAAGAAACTTCGTTTATCTTCTCGAAGGAATGCATCGAAGCATTTGAAACCCTTAAGATGAAGTTAACCCAGGCTTCAATTCTAGTTGCTCCCTATTAGGACTTGACCTTTGAAATCATGTGTGATGCAAGTGATTTTGCTGTTGGGGCAGTCCTAGGGTAACGTAAGACCAAGCACTTCCCGCCGATACAATATGCAAGCAAAACCATGACCGAGGCTCAAGCACATTACACTACAACGGAAAAAGAATTACTCGCAGTAGTGTATGCTTTCGAGAAATTCCGGCCATATCTGGTCTTGTCCAAAAGCATAGTGTACACGGACCATTCGGCTCTCAAGTACCTGCTTGCTAAGCAGGATGCTAAGCCAAGATTACTCCGGTGGATTTTGCTGCTCTAAGAATTTGATGTCGTTATCCGTGATAAAAAAGAGTAGAAAATCACGCCGCCGACCACCTTTCCATACTTGAAAATCCCCATCAAAGTGAGCTCGAGAAAAAGGAAATTACGGAAACAATTCCTCTCGAGACACTTGGGATGGTTACCTTTCATGGTGATGTACTATGCCCCCATGGTTTGTCGATTTTGCCAATACACATGCGGGGTATTTTGGATCAAAGGGATGTCGTCTCAGCAGAAAAGAAAGTTTTTCAAAGACGTCAAACACTACTTTTGGGACGACCCCTTCTTATTTAAGATATGTGCGGATCAAGTGATCTGACGGTGTGTGCACGGAAAGGAAGCTCTCGACATCCTCGAAGCTTGCCACAATGGACCCACGGGGGGGCATCATGGTGCAAATCTCACCGCCAAAAAGGTCTTTGATGCCGGTTTCTTCTGGCCCACAATTTACAAAGATGCCCACGAGTTGGTTAAAAACTGCGACTCGTGCTAGCGTCAAGGAAAAATTTCACAACGTGATGAGATGCCTCAAAATTCTATCCAAGTTTGTAAAATCTTTGACGTTTGGGGTATTGACTTCATGGGGTCATTCCCGTCTTCAAAAGGGAACAAATATATACTCGTGGCCGTCGATTACTTGTCGAAATGGGTTGAAGCAAAAGTGCTCCCCACCAATGACGTCTGAGTTATTTGCAAATTTCTCAAATCTCTCTTCGCCATATTCGGTGCCCCTCGTGCAATCATAAGTGATCGCGGAACCCATTTTTGCAACGACCAATTTGCAAAGGTCATGCTTAAATACGGAGTCACTCATCGTCTCTCCACCGCATATCACCCACAAACAAGTGGGCAGGTTGAGGTATCCAATCGTGGTTTGAAAAGAATTCTTGAAAGGACCATAGGCGAAAATCGTGCCTCTTGGTCGGATAAACTAGATGACGCACTTTGGGCCTTCCGCACAGCTTACAAAACACCCATCGGGTGTACTCCATACAAGCTAGTGTACGGGAAGGCATGTCATCTTCCGATTGAGCTCGAGCACAAAGCCTATTGGGCTTTAAAACATGCAAACTTTGACCTAATGACCGCGGGCGATCACCGAAAGGTTAACTCTTTGAGCTAATATATGATCTTTGGCGATCATGCTAGGAAATACTCTTTGATCATAAGAGAAAACAAAGAGAATCCATGACTCCAAGATCAAAAACCGCGTTTTCAACGTCGGTGATCGAGTCCTCCTCTTTAACTCTAGATTGAAGATTTTCTTGGGCAAGCTTAAGACCCGCTGGAGTGGACCATTCACTGTAACCCAAGTTTTTCCATATGGCACTGTCGAGTTATCCCAAAACTCTGGGCTAAATTTCAAAGTGAATGGTCACCGCTTGAAGCACTACTTTTGAGGGGACGTACCACAATTGGTAGTCCCGGATCTCTAGACTTTCCCCATGGACCAATGAATTCGGGGACGGGTCAAGCATAGTGACCTTAAACAAGCGCTTCGTGGGAGGCAACCCATGCTTATCCTTCTATCTTCTTTCTATTTTCTTCTAACCGTGTGACGTGAGGAGGTGTGCCTCTTTTATTTCTCGTATGCTTGTGTTTGTGTGGTTTATTTGTCCAGGATGTCCCGGATTTTGAAGCCTCTCGTGCTCGCGGTTTTTGTTCTCCGATCACAAGAGCTTCACATCCTCAGCTTCATTTGGGAATCCAGTATCCAAATCTAATCGACTAACGTTTTATCTTTTGGCATACTTAATAAACGGCCTTAGATTTACGTAGGTACCCCCTTTTAAAACATCGAGGACAAGGTTTAGTTCTAGTATGGGGGGAGGGGGAATCTTCGATTTGATTTTGCCTGCAGCCGTTGTTGTCACGTAATCCCGTTTTTACCACCAAAATTTTGAAAAAATACCAAAACAAATGAAAAAATTTTAAAAATTTTCAAAAATAAAATAAGTGTTTTGTCACAGTTTTGACTTTCCTAATGGGTAGAATGAGAATAAATTTTGACTCGGTAGAGCGTGTTGAGCCCTAGCTTTGTCCCTTAACCATTTAATAAACGAAAGTTTATTAGGCTAAGCATTCGCGGATCCTTTTATTAGGGATTTTAAATTTGCGAAGAACGAAAAATGATAGTGTTGTTTACAAGTAAGATGCTAAACAAGGATTAGTTGGATATCTTAAAAGCTTATGAGTGTAACTTGTCGCTTTTTCTCCCAGAAGCTCTTAACCTGACTAATAAACGTGCTTAATTTTGCTTTAACTTTAAACCGACATTTTCTAAAAAGAAGCTCTTTCGGAAACGAAAATATTCATCTTAGTTCAACTGTATACTTGAGTTTCTAAAACGAAATTTTCTCTATTACGGAAAATATGTTGCAAAAAAAAATGAAAAAATGAAAAATAAATGATGAAAAATATAAACTGTGGGCTGATAAAGGTTTACTGCATCTTGCCGGCTCACAAGTGTTGCTAGTCTTCAAAACAAAGCCCATTTAAATTAATAAAATAAAAATGAGATAATAAATGCCAAAGTGCATTCTTAAGTATTATCAATAATAATTCTCCGTCAGTTTACTTCATCTTATCGGAGGCGTGGCCGATGTTGAAGTCTTTATATAAGGCGGAGGACCGTCGTCAGCTTATAAGTCACTACATCTTGTCGGAGGCGTGGCCGATGTTGTAGTCATGTAAATGATGACGGTATTATAGTATAGCAATAAATGACTAATAAGGAAAATTAATGGTTAAGATTTCTTTTTCTTAAACTCTGTATTTATTTAGAACCTAAGAATAACTTGCTCTAGACTTCAAAAGGTTGTGTTGCCATTGCGTGATTATTTCTAGGATAATCACTCAATGAGATCATTAAATTTTTTAGTTTGACAGGCTTTGAGTAGTATTGTTTATTTAGCGGTAAATCTAATAAATTCGGCCTAAAAGGGTGGAGTATCCCGCTATTACATTGCGAACATTCTCCTGCGGGGTCTCAACCTGATAACCTAAGTCGAACTCGGCTGGGATCTATCGAGAATATGCTGGTTGGTAGGTGATCTAGTCTTTTCCCCAGTTTTCTTCAGAAATATCGTTATGCACATAAACTATACTACTTTCTAAATTGTCGATCTAAATTTAACTTAAAATTAAGCACAATCACTCTAATTGAATAATTGTTGGGAGCGAAAAGTTGACAAGTCATAGTTATAAGTAGTGTTAGCATCTTTACTTGTACTTAACAGTGATTTCATTTTTACGCTTAGCTTGGGACTAGTGAAAAATCAGGGACGATAAATTTATCCGTCAGGACATCCATAGATTATTCTATGGGCGCTTCTCATTCTATGATCCAAGTGTTGATAAAATAAAGGAAGTCAAACATGTTAGTTAAGAAAAGAAAAAAAAATGGTGAAAACAGGACTTGTCGAAGCTATTGATTCTTTAGTTCCCCTTGACGAACACTTAGCTACTTTTCGAGGTTATTAGTCGAGGGGGATTGAGATTCTTGGTTTTCTTAAGTGTTTACTTCATAACATTGCGTGAGGACACGGCAATATCTTAGTATGGGGGATTTTGGTATGTGCTTAATTACACATACCATTTTCCATTAAAAACGGACTTAAATGACTAAAAATGTACCAAAAATACATTGTATTTGTATGTTTTGCATTTGTATTGTGCAGGAAACGGATATTCAAGAAAAGGACAAAAACAAAGCTAAAAACAACAAAACCGAGCACGGGAATGAAAAGAGCGTGAGTAAAAATCGAAGCCAAAGACAGTCAAAGTCAAAAAGTCAATAGAAAAGTCAACCCCGACAAAGTCAGAGTCAACTTCGAGAAGCTGAATAAGAATATTACAACTTTGAGGGACCAATAATGCCAAATCCCAAATATGTAAATCAAGGATAAAAGGTTCAAGGGCTGAAATGGCAATTTACCCAAAATATAACTTTAGGGGTTGAATCTGCCAAACCCCTAAAGTTGTATTCCCACAAGGACGTGTGGTGTAATAAACACACACACTCTGAGGGGGCTAACCTGCCAACTCCCCCAAACTTTACCACACAAGGACTTGATTTGCAATATGACTTATATCTTTAAGGGACCAAAGTTGGCAAGTCTCCAAACCTTTCCCCTGTATTCTCAAAACAGTTTTTCCCACCTAAATAACCCCATAACCAATCACGGGTCTTCTTCCCCGCTTTTACCCTGTAACCCTCAAAACTTCTAATGGACAAAACCCTCACCCCCTCTCCACTAAATCCCTAGCTACATGTGCATTGCCATGTTGGCAATCCCACACCTTTCCAAGCACAATCCAACGATTGTGATGAATTGGAAGAAACACAAATGTTGATGTATGGCCAAGATTGACTTTGAAATTCACTCACAAAAGAAGCACAACTAAGTTTTCTCTCATAAAGAACGCACAAATGGAAGAAGACAAAGAAATAAAGAAGACTTAGGCTTTATAGATTTTTGTATAAATAGGACTTGTTGTAAGCCATCAAGGAGATCTGAATCTAGTTCTTAATTAAGTTTTTTACTTATTGTAATCTTTATTCAGCTTATTTACAGCTTATTGTAACTTTTTATTCACCCTTGTACTGTTTTCAAAGTTTAATGAAGTTTTGAGGTTTATATGTTAAAATTCAAAATAAATTACTGTCAAAGGCAAACGGAGCATGGTAAATTCAGGATGGCCATGGTTGTAGAGCTTATTGGTAAGCATTAGGTGTGTTTGTGTTTGCTGAAATTCAAGAAAAAGCTTAAGGAACTTGTAAGCTCCTTATTTTCCAATTTTTTTGCAAAAATCACTGTAGCATTGCTTATCTTGGCTTATTTCTGCTTATTTTGTTCATTATCAGCTTAAGATGTCATAAGTTAGCATATTAGATCATAAATATTAGTTAAACTCAAGTTTTAAGTTAAAACTGCTTATTTTCTAGTTTAAACTGCTTATTAGCTCATCCTTTAAATAAGTGCTTATTTATCTTTGATTTTTGCTTATTTGCCTTTCATTATCATAGTACACGATCTGTTTTTAGTTTTCTTAACTTGTTTTGGTCTAATCTAGTGTAAAAATACAAATTCAGTTTCTAAAGGGGTGTTTGGCACAACATAAGTTTTTGGCTTATTGCTGTCAAAAACCCTTAAGGTTTTAAAAAATCCAAATTCAAGAGCTCATTTAAGCTTGTATAAGCTGTTTTTAAGTTTTTTGAAAGCCTTAAGCTTAGTTTTACAAGTTTTTCTAAGTGCTACTTAAAATTTGACTTTTAAATCCAAGTTAAACTGCTTATTTGGATAAGCCATGCTTGATGGCTTAATTTTGTACAATTTGAGTCTCAATTGAGTGTTAGAGTGTTGTAGCAAAGGTGCATTATAGGGGGATAGTATGGTTTAGAGTTTAGGTGAAAATCTGCATATTTAGTTAAGTGTTTAAAAAATGAAGAAACAGCTTTTACTTGTGCTTATTCTGGCTTATCCAGAATTTCAAACTCCATTTTCTTTACAGTTTTGAATAGCTGTTGGGCCATACTCTAAGCTAAAATAAGCCCCTAGTCTTTAAGAATCCATTAAGGTGCTTATTTTTAAGCCCCTTCATTGCTCTTTAGGCTGTTTGGCTAGAAAATTTGCCCTGGTGCTGAAGTTGCTTATTTGAGCTTTTCTGTTTGCATTTCTTGCTTATAGGTAGTTCTTAATTGCTCCTTAGGTGATTTGAGTATATGTTTTTGCTTTTTTCTCTTTGCATTTGTGCTTATTTGCCTTTTTCTAGCTTAGTAGCACTAAGACTTCAACTAGCAGTACTAACTCTTAAAGTTAGTACTGCTGAGTTCATAAGCCCATTTCTGGCTTATTTGGTGGTTTTTAATTGTTCTCTTTTGATCTTAGTTGCTTATTGTGTGTAATTTTGTAGCTGTGATTGCTTATTGCCCATTTGTTTTGCTTAATCTGTTTAAAAATCCAAAAGAAAAAGCCCCTTTGTGCCTCTTGTTTACTTTAGCAATCTGTCTGCCAAAGCCTTTTGGCTTATTTGCTTATTCCAGCTTTTCTATCTGTTTTAATTACTTAAATTTGTTTGCAAGTGCTTATTAGGATAGGGTAGATATATGTCTTAGTTTGTTTCTCAATTTCACTTGCTTAATTGTGCTTAAAAAAGCCAACAGTTTAGCTTGTTGTATGCTTTAGTGTGGATAGCCATTTTTCCAGCTTATTTGCTTATTTCTTTCTTATTTCAGCTTAATCTCTGTTGAATTGTGCTTATTAGAGTAGTCTAAGTTAGTTTATGCTTATTTCAGTTAAATTTAGCTTATTTTAGCTTATTTGCCTAGTTAGTTTAGAATTTTTTAGTTTTTAAGCCTTTTATTGCTTATTCAGTCTTTCTTAGCTTAATTTCAGCTTATTCATGTTTCATTTTTCTTATTAGGTTTAGAATAGCTTCTATTTGCTTATTTAGAGTAGTTTAGTGCTTATTTCCCTTTTTACTTTTATTTAAGTCTTAAAAAGCCAAAAAAGTATAAGCTGTCAAGTTTTAAGCTGTTTTACAGCTTATTCATAAGCTTTCATGAAAAATTCCAAGTTTTAAAAGTGCTTATTTTTAAGTCATTAACAACTTTGCTTTTTGAATTTTTGAAAAAATAAAATAAAAGGGGAGAGTGGAAGTCTTGGGGAGCCTGGGCTCAAACCCAAGACCTCAACACTCATCAACCCTTATAACCCCCACACACTCTACCGCTGTGCTACAATAGCTCATCCGGTAGAGTGTGTTTTCACACTTTATTTATACACATTTTTGGCCCAAACAGCCATAAGCTGTTTTTGCTTATTCGCAGCTTATTGCGATAAGCTGTGTGACCAATTGCATTTTTCATAGGATCCTTTCAACCTTAGCTAATTTGTGTAATTTTTTTAGATTTTTTTATAAACAGTTAGTATTTTTTATAATTTATTTTCATTAAAAACTTAAAATATTTATAAAAATTAAAATAAAAGTCAGAAAAATATAAATCTTTTTTTTAAAATTTTCTTTTATCAAATAGTTTCTAGGAAAAATAATAGAGCTTTCGTAGGGTCATTTTTTAAAAAGTTCATTTTTTAAAGAACGGGATTCGATCCCGTTCTTGTTTTGACTTGTTTTTAGTCTTAATCAACTCCGTTTTCGATCTAGTTTTTTTTAAACTTCCTTTTTAGTCAACTAGGACCCATTAATAGTTAAATAATCATTTTAGGATTAAAATTGAATAATTTAGGTTTTTAGCTCGCGTTTTTACGTCACCGTTTTAGGGTTTAAGTTAAATTGCTTACGTTTTAGGTTTACTTTCGCTTGATTTTGCATTTTTACTTGTAGTAATAGAAAATCAATCATAATCTTGTCATATTCAAACATCGATTATCCATTCGTCATTCGATTTTCAATTGCACACCTCGTTGGGACATAACGACCCGGGAAATCAAACTTCCGGATATATATTGATTCTATTTGTGAATTTTGACTTTTTGCCTTGGTCAAGGGCAATTGGTTGGGATTTGCATTGTGTAGTATTATATATATACTATCAAACGAATCAGTACCCGTGCGTTGCAGCGGCGGGTACCCTATGATTAAAGCTCAAGCGCAAACAAAATAACAATGACGAAATGATTAGCTAGAAATGAACAAAAAAACAATGATCCGAGTTTGACCTGATTCACTCATTTTTTTTTGTTTCGACCGATCCCTAATGTTCCCTTTCAAACGACTTTTATTAGCTAGCCGAACCGGTAGCACCTCCGGTTCCCGGATGAACAAGTTGGTCCAGTTTGATTTTCAAAATCATTTGAACCATGAACTTGGCATATAAATTGTATAAAGCTTTTTGTGTTTCATTAGTTTATATAATATGTATAATACTATGCAGTTTTCATTTTAAGGGTATTTTAAAAATAACATTAATCTGTGTATTTAATTAGTTTATATTTGTACCAAATGCTTTATCATGTGTATTGCTTAAATTTAATGTTTAAAAGACATTTAATGGATGAAAGGTTTGTCCATTTAATGATTATACCATAAGCTTTATGAGCTGTATTACTTAAAATTAAGCTTTGTGCATTTAAAGATTGTACTATAAGCTTTGTGATTTGTATTACTTAAAAGCATTAATAAAGAGAGAGTGTGCAATCTCTATTATATGTAGTATAGATATAGATATCACCTTCCAAGATATTCAAAATTTAAAAACTAGTTGGTCCCCTCTTTTTCTCCTTTGTGGCGTCAAACACACAACCCACACACAGAATATTCTTTTTGTGCCTCCATAGTACAAACATGTCTCCACAATTCTCTCAATTGTGTCTCTTATGGTCCCAACACCTAAAATTCCATTTCTTTGCTAAAGAATTAAGCATACACACATCCTACTTATTCATTCATCCTCACTTGTTTCTCTCACTAAAAACACCTACAACAAAAATCTCTTCTCCTCTCCCTTTCTTCTTGCGTCGTCCGATCCTACAACAACACCAATATTGGTGTTTGTTGCCCATTATTCAAGATTTGAAGATGGTTTATCGATTGTGGTTTATTCCTATTATGTTTGGGTTCATTCCTTGGTGATTTCGGGTTATCATTTGTTGATTTTGGGGTTAAAGTTTAAGACTTTATTCACCCTTCTTTTGTCTCAAGTAAGTATCATCATCATGTAAACTTTTACATAAATCTTTCTTTCACCAACTCTTGTTTTCTTATAATATTGATGTCATCCATGTTTGATGCTATTTTTATAATAAAACACTAAGATAATCAAGGTTGTACAACTTATTTTTCAAAGTTTGAAACTTTATTTTAATCTTGCGTTTTTATGTGCACTTTTGAGTTTATGGCGAAAGATTAGGCGATAAAAGTAGCGTTAAGTGGATGAGACAGTGTGATTAGGCTAGAATTTAAGAGTGGTTTTGTTGTGGATTAAATAGATGAAAGGGGTTAGGATATATTTAGGATTTTGAGAAGTTGTGGAGAAGTTTTGTGGTGATTTCGACAAAATAAGCTTGCTGCCTGAATTTTTTAAATGTGTTTTGAGTGACTTAAAAATGTTTTAACAAGCTTAAACCTTAATATTATGATAGTAGGTGTTCATAGGCAAGTTTTGATATAAGGAACGTAAAAATCGAACGTATAACGAAGGAGTTATGGTCCTTTTAAGGTTGTTGAAACTTAAAGTTTTTCCCAGCTATGTTTTACATTCTGACCCGATTTTAAAACGAGGTTCGACCCTTTTCGGGGCCGAACCGGCTAAAGTATATAAAACGAAAGTCGTCCGAAATGAAATTTTACACCAGGCAGCGAACTTTCGTTAAGCTTGAAAGTCAAAAATGAGAGAGTTAGACCATGTTTAAGTTGGGTCGTTTTTAAGACACTATAATTATAAAGTGAGCTAATTGCTTAAAATCTCAAATCACTTTACAACTTAAACTGTTGACTCAAATTGAGCTTTACAACTTTGGGGTGAGAACATTGCTTGCTTTTAAACTGTGGACACAAGTACATTACTTTACTTTTCACATGATTACGTATTAGCCTAAGTTACCCTATTGCCATGATGTCTCCACTATCATGAACCATTAATTTCTTGACCGGAGGTACCGGTTGAGTAAGCGTGAATTCTGTGAATAGATTTATTGGTATTGAACTTCCCGTCCAGGTAGATAACATCGCACTACCATGTAAACCGCCGCATTTCATTTGAGGAACTCTAGGTGTTAGGCAACGCACGTACTGGGGAAACAACTTACAATTAACGTATTCTTAAGGCTTCGGTGTCATGAGCTTAGTGCAATGTAAATACTTTTTGTGATATTGTATGTGTTACAATAGTCACACGTTTACAAATCTTGTGGGCCATACTTGTGAAATACTTAAACCTACGAATTCACCAATTTATGTTGACGTTTTAAGCATGTTTTCAGGTGCTTAACGGGATTTCTCTTAATGTGCTTCATGGAGTCTACATGCATTATGACCTCACTTTTCAAGAAAACTTATGCCTATCATTTAAATATCATTGTAATTTAAACATCTTTTCAGCTTCCGCATTTTCAACGTATTACTTTTGGGATATTGTAATGACTTAAATTTTTATAATTATGCAACTGTGTTTATTTTCAAAATGTCCATATAGTGTTCGTTCTCTTGTGCTTGTGTTTGAGATATTCATAACGTCACGTCCATGGATTACCTATTTTCGCTGCGACCCGATTTGGTGGTGTGACAGATTAGTATCAAGAGTCAAGGTTACAGAGAACCATGTAGTATATACTAGGTCTGGTTTATAATCAATATGTGATCCTTACGTGGTTATATCCTTATCTATATGTGCTTCTGCTTTGCCTTATATATATGCTATTGCCATTGATATATAAATCTAAGTACTATTTTACTTACGTATTAATTATATTCATATTGTCGTTTATTTTGCCATTCGGTTTGCCACTCATTGTCATTCATTTTGCCATGAGTTATTTCACATCACGTTTACTTCCCATTGCTATAATGGTTATTTATATAAATACTAAAACTTTTTCTAAGACATTGTGAGTGAAACAATGGTCTTGTTTATTTCTAAAACATCATGAGTTATCCGATGATCCTTAAAATGTTATCATGACTTCACATAACACAGTTTTACAAAACCTTAAAACTTGTCACAGTCTGCCGACCCCACTGACTTACTTACTATCCGATTCCAAAAACGGGTTGGAACACCCGCCCCATACTGTTGAAACACCTACGTCATCTCATGAACTGGCGTCTAGAAACATGATGATTAATTCGAACACGACTTTAACTCGTCACCTCATAACATTCCATTTTTAGAAACGCAACTTTTGAAATTTGACTTATTTTATTTTCTCTACTCCATTCAATTTTAAAGAAAATAACGACAACGAGACAAGGAATGAGTTCCATAAAGATCGAGCATATTGTACCCCAACGAATTGCTAATGCTATTAAGCTATTGCTGTCTACGAGGCAAAAATCTGCATGGCTCACGACTCGATGGATCAGGTTGTACGTTAGGAAGCCAAGGTGGCAAGGAATGCCAACAACAAAATAAATGACCAATGTTTTAAAACCCGTTAAACTGAAATCCACTATACCCTAAGTCAAAACTAAATGCAAATCAATTAAAATTAGAAAGATTAAGCTATTTTATGTCCCAACCTAGGGGTGTTTGTTTCGGCTTATGAAATGATGAGGTGTTATTTTATACACTATTTCGGGGTCATTTAACCCCCTAAAATTATGCAAATATGCCTAGATTATGTGCTTAAGCATTTATTTTTAGATTTTAGCACTTGGATGGATTTTGGAGGAAATACACGTGATTAGGCTCTTTTGGAGAAGAAACGAACAAGATTACGAACCTACACCAAATCTCTTGAAGATTTATGCATACAGTGCGTGGAGACGGCGTCGCAGGCATAAAGCGATGCCGTCGTGATCTAT